>CM029122.1:1395000-1480000 GCA_016859345.1 Istiophorus platypterus | reverse complement strand
TTTCAGATTTTAGCACTCTCGGTTTTAGCCCTGTGATTTGAATCATGATGAGTCACCCTGTTGCTCTGTGTCTCTGAAAAGGGAAGTGGAGCCTCCTTCATCCAACCCAAACAAAGCCTTTGTCTTCACACACACACGCGTCACACCCTCTGGCCCCCAGTTGTTGTGGCCCTGGAGGGTTTCCAGGCTCCCGACAGGTCTGGCTGCCGTGGCTCTGGCTCTGCCGCCATGTTGTTCTCAGACCATGAGCCCTTCTAGAGCAGGAACCGGGTTCGGTAGCAATGTGTCGAAGTGGAGTCCAGCTCTGAATCCGCCCATCAGGTCTTTTTGATCTTCTGCTCTGTGGGGAATGGAGACAAAAATGTGCGTTTTTTTTAATTTGTGAAGAGGAAAAAACTAAATTTGTTGTCTTGACGTGGTGTTTGTTTTCTTGATGAAATTCAGAAGAAAATCAGAATTTTTCTGTATTTAGATAAAATAATTGAAATTCCTGGAACCTTAGTGATTAAAACCTGGGCCACACCCCCACCTCACCTGTGCTTACGGCTGCCTGACTGCCCAAGTTTGACTCCGATGATAGACTTCAGTATCAATAATGATCTGTCACTGATGAGCCGACTGAACAGTGAAGAGCAGTAAACAGAGATCAGTCATGTTTGTTTGTGTTTGTGTGTGTGTGTGTGGGGGGGGGGGCATAGAGAGAGAGAGAGAGAGAGACTGAAAACTACTGCCCTTCACCTGATGTTCTAACATTAATATAATTAACGTCCTTGTCTCAACTTTCTCGTCTAATAACATACAGTTGAAAAAGTTGTTGAAAATAATAACATTCAGATCCAGTCTGGACCCTGAAAGGTGTCGGTTCTATGTAATATTGGTGGAATGATGTCAGCGTGACCATTAACAAACCAAACCAACGCCTGACGGGCGCTCTTCTTCTCTCCTGCAGGATGCGGAGGCAGCTGTGCTGGTGCGCTACCAGTCCCGGGCCTGGTGCTGGTGCATGTACCTGGGCCTGGCCCTCATGCTGTCGGGAGTGGTTGTTGGAGGAGCCTACCTGTACCACTACTACATCCTGGAGGTGAGAAACCAGCCTCGGCAAGGATGGGAAGGTACCTCCTACAGCAGCGAGGTAAAACGAACCACAACAGTTTCCACAAAGTTGAATCATCACCCTGCTAAAACAGAGACTGAGCTTTATGACCTGCATGAGGGAGGGTTCAGTGTAGAGCTGTTGGATTAAACTCTGTTAGTTTTAGCCAGTTGGGCCTAAAATGGAATAAATAGGGCAAATAAAATTACACATAAGAGTTGTCTCAGGAGATGGAACAGGTTGTTCGCGAATCGGAAGGTTGGCGGTCCAAACCCCAACATTTGAACACCTCCAAATTAGTTGATTCCAATATGTTGTGTTTCCTCCTTTGTTATTTTTCTGTGTCCAGGTGATGTGACGTCTTGTGGCGTTTTAAAAATCTGATATCACGGCGGCATGTTCATCACGCTCCAGATGAGTAATGTGATTGGATGAAAAGGGAACAGACAACCTGTCTGACCCCGGATCCCTGTAACAATAGAGAAGTTTGTGCTGAGGGTGTTGCCGGAGGGGAGGTCATGTTGTTATCTAAGTCACTAGGACTTGATTGTGTGTACATGGGTCATTTCAGGACGTGTTTAACTTCCTTTGGTCCGAAGCTGGATTTTTAAAGTGTAGCTATGTAGCCTACACATCTAGACGCTAAAGCTAAATACACCCCCTGTCTTTATACATCCACTCATGTATTAGAAGAGCCCCCCCCCCCCCCAAAAAAAAAAAAAAAAAACCTGTTAATGGGGAAAAGAAACCCCGGAAGACTAGGTCTGAGTAGCTCAACTACAGGTTGGGAGAATAAAGTGTATACATACAAACATTAAACAGCACATCTCCACTCACTTAACCTGCTCCATTTGTAATCCAGCCACCCCCAAACAAAAAAATGAACGTGTATAAATTCATCCTCAGGAAGCGGAAGTCACACCGAATCTAAAATATTTCTCATGTCTGTTTTCAGATTTGACTGAAATGTGACTCAGATCTTGGAGGTTCTTGTTTTTACAGCACGCGAACGAACCAATCTCATACATGCAACTAAAACTGGAGACATGACTTTTCTGGTTGTTTCTCTATTTTTCTCTCCTCCCTCATGTTTTCTGGTTTTGTTTCCCTTCACGCCTGCAGGAGGGCCAGGTGTTTGTGTGTGGGGTGAACTACCGCGAGGAGGACTACATGATCCAGGACGAGGGGGTACGGCACAGCACAACACTGTCCGCCGCATGTGACATCATTAATCATTACAGACCGAGTTGCTGATTGAATACCTGAGTGACTGGGCAGCGTATTGACTTCAGTGTACAGTGGAGTCGCAGTAGAGTCGGCTCAGTCTGTCACACACACCCCCGCACTTCTCTCCTTTTTCTGCTCGTTTTCTTACTTCAAAATACGCCGACACTTGTTTGTTCTAAAGTTGCTAAAATGTGCCAAACCGGTCTTTTTTGTCTCCTTGACACAGTTTATGTTCCCTAACATTTCAGTCTCAGTCTATGTGGTGACACCAATCATCACCATGCAGTGGTGTAACTGATCCCAGCGCAGCCAAACAAACAGACTCAGGTTGATTCAGTGACAAAGTCAGTCAATGATGATCATAGCCTCCATCTGGGCCAGCAGTTTTCCCCTCAGCAGCAGGACACAGTCGCAGGAGCTGGTCATGTTTCTGGTTTTGATTCTAGTTTTGGTTCTAGTTTTGGTGCTGGTGCTGAGGAGATGGAGCCTGTAACGGCTTCAAAATAAAAGCCCCCCGTGTTTGTCCATTTGAAGTCTTTCAGTGTGAAGTAGCAGCAGTAGGAGCCGGCTCTCTGGCTGACCAGGCAACTGGTCGATTAACTGGTTTAACTGGTGTGTAGGTGGAGGGGGAGCTTCCAAGCCAGTTGCGGCACCTGGAGGAGAAGATTTGGGTGCTGGAGAATGGGCTGGCGGAGCTCATCAACGTCCCCGTGCCTGAGTTCGACGAGGGAGACCCGGCGGACATCGTCCACGACTTCCAGCGGGTGAGGAGATGAGAGCGCAGCTTCTTGTCTGAGGCGCCAAGGGTTGAAATGATGAATTTCATATCAGAAGCAGTAGAATTTTATTTGTGTTGATCAACTGATTACTGTAGACCAAGTGTCATGTAAATTATATTTTAAAGTTAATACAACGGGTGGATTATGTTTAATCTGTATTAAAGTTTAGTTTTCAAATAATGAGCCTCAAGTGAAATCCAGCACAAACAGGCAGGTTGGTTGCTCATAAAACAGTGGTGGAAGAAGTAATCAGATACTTAAGTAAAAGTACCAGTGCAACAGTCTAGAAATACTCCATTACAAGTACAAGTCCGTGTCAACACAGCACTGCTTCTTGAAGACTAGCTGCTTTCTGGGTCTGTTAAACTTTGTCTTCTTTCTCAGGGGTTGACCGCCTACCTGGATCTGAGTCTGAACAAGTGCTACGTCATCCCACTCAACACCTCCATCGTCATGCCCCCCAAGGACTTCCTGGAGCTGCTCATCAATGTCAAGGTAAAAGACGGCTTCGGCTGTAACAGACTTCATATTGCCTTTAGTCTGAGCAATGTAATGTTGGAGATAATATTGCTCAGCACTTCCAGTTTTTGCATCAGACCAGTTACTCCGACAGAATCAAAGCTGGGGTTTAAAATTTATTACTTTGGTTCTGTGTTGTCACGTCTGTTGAGGACAGGTTAAACACGGAAAGAAAAAAAATTAAGCAGTTTGGTCTGAAATGACTTTCACACGGGTTTTGTCTGAAAAAGACCTGGTTGAACTCAGTTTACAGTAAACAGGCTCCTGTGGTGGAAAATCTGTTTATGCTGAGATAAAGTGACAACAGGAAGAGAGATCAGAGAGCAGATTTATGTTGCATGGCTTTTGAACCTGAGTTTTTAAAAAAGAAGAAAAAACAGATAATTCACCTCACTTGTTATTGGTTAATCAAGTAAATATCATTTAGATAGGGGAAAATACAATAACAATTATAGCAGTGAGAAACTACATAAAAAATTAAAACCAGTAAAAGGACTCAGACAGTAGGGGAGGGACAGTGTTTCTGGTAACTACAAAGGGTGCAGATTAATTACTGGCTTGCAGATGAAATGATTTTACTGCTCAGTCTAGAGAGAAACACATGAATCCAATGCACATGGACCCTGGCGAGTTTATACCTGCACTGAGGGAAGCAACTCAGGGTCTTAATTTAAGGGTTGGCTTGTGTTGGCGTTGATTATGTGCCAGACTCTCCTCTGAATCATTATCCTTATCACTTAATGAGTGACATTTGTGTGCTGTGCTCCTCTCTCCATCCAGGCCGGCACTTACCTGCCTCAGTCTTACCTGATCCACGAGGAGATGATGGTGACCGAGCGCCTGGAGCACGTCGACCAGCTTGGCTACTTCATCTACAACCTCTGCCGCGGCAAAGAAACCTACAACCTGCAGCGCCGAGACCGGTTCATGGGTAGGGACTTTTTATTATTCAGTCCTTCATCTCACTTATATTGTTGTAGTCATTGTGTCATGTAGGTTTTTTCTGAATTGTTGCCATCTGTGAATCTGTGAGGGCAAAGTTGGGCTAGATTTATTTATTTATTTATTCATTTATTTATTTGTTTGTTTAATTTTTAAGGAAAGTTAATTTCATATACAAAGTTGACTGCGATAATTTCAGCTCTCCAGTTGGGTAAAGATATCTAGAAATTAGAGGAAAGATCTGAGATTTTGGTAAATATGCTCAACTGCTTTCTTGCTGAGAGTTGATCTCACTCTCAGGACTGTACGCAAAATATAAAGATGCAGCCAGGAGTTATTTAGCTTAGCTTAGCATAGCATAAAAAACGGAAATGCGGGGGTAGTCTAGGTCTGTGCAAAAAAAAAAAAGGAATCCACCTGCCTTTGAAGCTCCCTGCTTAATTAAAGGAGATTCATGTTTTTAATTCATTTAATTCGTACATCAAGCAAAGCCGTCATTTGCCGTCTATTTGGGCTATGTGCCAAGTTGTTTCTTGGCTGGTGGGGTTTTGACCAGTAACTTACTGGTTGACTCCAGGAAGTTACTGGTTCTCGCCGAGACAACCCTAGGTCTTTGTATAAAAGCAACCTATCAGGCTCTTGTTGTCACTGTTACGGTTACCACTCCTCCTGAAGTTAACATAATCTATGACTAACTGGTGTTTTGTAAAGGTCATACATTACCTTATCCTTTCATTTACACAGCAAGCCCTAGCTAGCTTGTTTTACTATCACACTAACAGGTTTTAGCTTTAAGACAGTGGTTAACAACAACTGTGATTAGACTCACTTAAATTTATTTTTATGTTTGCGGTAAAATAAGATCATTTCTAACATGTTAATTTACACAGTACACATTTAGCACTGTAGTATCAGTCTAGAGCAGTGGGCCTGACGGTGATCCTTGAGGGACACCGTTACCACCATGCAGCATGTTAACCCTCTGGTTGTCTTGCAGGCATACAGAAGCGCGAGGCCCTGAACTGCCACAAGATCCGTCACTTTGAGAACAAGTTTGTGGTGGAGACTCTGATTTGTGAGTCATAAGACACCTTGTCGCCTCACAACTGCTCTTAATGTCACTGGTTGTGACGTGAGATTGTGTTTTTAATCCTCACCTTTTTTTTTTGTTTTGTTTTTTTGTTTGTTTGTTTTTTGTTTGTTTTTTTTCCTTCTGTCCTTTAGTTCAAGTAGTTTGATAGAGTGAGAGGAGTGAAATGTGAAGCTGGTAAATATTCATTGATTGTGAAATAAAAAGGTGAGGAGTTGTATTTTTCCACTTTCTGTACTGGGGTCTTCTTGGAGCCGCTATCTTTTAGGAAAATAACTAGCTAAAAGCAACTGAGTTTCAAATGGTAAATTATTTTAATCAAAAATTTTGCAGTTGTAGCATGAGCATCTATTTTAATAGATATGGGTAAATTTACAGTTTGTCTTTTCCAAACATAAAATTCTAAGAGAGAGGGTGACTTTTGTACCACTCAGCCGGGTTTTTTGAAACCGATAGGCCCACTGAGAGTGGTGGGTTTTTTTGTATTTTGTCTGCTGTAGCCATTAATACACTGCACCTGTTTTTTCTTAACTGGAAAATGGTCTTAAAATAAGAGTGTGGATGCGTGTGTCTCTCTCATTTAGCTTTAAAATTAGTTTGTAGGAGTGATGAGTAAGAATTAAAGAAAGTAAGATTCAAGTTCACTGCAGAGAGGGTTCACAGGAAACACACGCTTGTGTTAAAATCTTTTTCACAAGGGTTGTCTGTCTTTTTTTGAATGTGTAATTTTTTTGGATAACTCTTCTCGTTGTACTAATTTGTGTATATAATCTCTTAAAGGATATGACCAGACCAACACAATTAAAACAGATAAAAACAGCAGTTTTCTTGTTTTGAGTCATTCATTGTTGTCTTTGTTACCAGGAGGAATTTGATATTGGAAAAAACCCAGAATTGATTTTTTTTTTCGTGCGCATGGTTAGTGTTTTAAGCATCAACGACAATAAAATATGAGCAATAGTTTCCAGGGGAAATACTTAGATGCATGAATACATTTTAATTTATGTTAATGCAGTTGCTCAAGTTATGGTTTTGTATGTTTTTTTGTACCAATGTAAATGAATAAGTTAACTGCTAAAGTCTTAAATTATAAAAATATACACTCTGTCCCAAATGATTAATATAGTGAAGATTCGTTAGAAGCTCAGCAACGTCAGCAGAGCTACAGTTATTGAACTAGACAGAAAATGATGAATAAGACGTGTTGCCACATTTCATCATTGACATGATAGTTTCCATAACAAACTGGGGAAATGTTGGGTCTCTGTAAATAATAACTATAAAGAGTCTGGTCTAGACCTGCTCTATATGAAAAGTGCCCTGAGATCACCTCTGTCATGATATGGCGTTATATAGATAGAACTGAACTGAATTGAATTGAATTGAACTGAGCGAAGGGCTTGGGCTTTTACATTGAAATCAATCAGCAAGGGATTAATACATCTAAACTGCTTCATATTTTTATATAAAGGAGAAACTCCTCAATGACAGAAGTAAAAATCGTTTCAGTGACTCCAGCTTAGAAAACTCAGGATTTTATCAAGTTTTTGCTGCTTTTTTTGGTGACTGTCCAACATTTGATTGGTAGTAATGAGCAAAGAAAAATAGTCCAGCAAAAGCCCATTTTTACTTCAGCACCTAAGTAAAGTTTTGAGGAGGTTGTACTGTTCCTGAGCATTTCCATTGAATGCCGCATTACAATGTAATTTCGAAATATATCAAGGTAGAAATCCGTGCACATGTTGATGTCCCGCAGCAGGACACAGCTGACGTGGCAGAAAGACTTGCGGCAGCAGAGCAGGCGCCAGATGCTGCTCGCACACCGATGACTCTGGATTAACAACCCGATAATGTCACAGAGAGTCAGGTGTCCGGCACAGGAGGCAGCTCACCACAGAACCCGCTGCTTTTGCCCCCAGTGCTTCGGCTACACCGAGCTCAGGAGTTTGGTCAGAGTTCGAATGCATGACACATGACTGCGTGTCTGTAGTCATCGCCTCCGTGGACTGACACAGGATCGGCTGTCACAGCAGGCGCTCAGCCTCCATGTCATTCGATCACAGTGGAAATTTGTTCTTGATTAAGGCACTAATCGGACGGGCCCCGCGCGGGGGGATCATGGGAAACGGGCCAGGAGGAGGGTCACCTTGATGAATCTGGGAGAGGGTCGTTCAGTGCAGCACCCTGGTCTGACTCCAGCTCTACGGACTGGAACATCACTTCCTGCCACATAGCAAACAATTTAATAAGCTACTGTCTTTATAGAATAAACCATAGACTCTATTGAGCTGCAACATTGTACAGAAGGAGAAAAAAAGTCAGACAAATGTCAGAGAGTTGAACTCAAAAACTGGTTTGGGCTCTGTGATGCTTCTGCTCCAACACATGTCAGAGGGAAATGTTGTTTTTACTGCTCTACATTTAACTGACAGCTGGAGTTACTCTGTTGATTAAGGTTTTCGTCAAAAACGTGATCAGCTTATAAAATACGATGCGCTACACTTTTGACGAGAACATTTTTCTGGCTAACACTTTTACTTCAAATGGAGAATCGCATTTTTCAACCACATAACGTACATTCAACAGGATAAAGGTTATATAGTTAAAACTACATGGCTGTGTGAATTTGAGGGTCTGTTGTTCTTAGTGTCAATAAGTTGACTGATGATAATCTGTGAGGGTCTGTGGAAGTTGGCAGATGAAAACGTGTGTTGCAGTTTAACCTCTCTTTTGTGTGAGGCCTCTGCTTCCCGAATAACAACCGCATTGTGAAATGCCAACCAGCTTTGATGTGCTTCTGTACACTCAACTCTGTAACAGCAAGAAACTGTTTCAGCAGAAAAGCAGCATAAATAAAACCTCAAGCAAACAACAGCAAACACTGAGGGAGCTGTTGGACATGCTCGCTCTCTGGTCGAGAGTTCAGGCTGATGTCTGTGCAGCAGCTGAGTTTAGTTTAGCATAAAATCTGGAAACAGCTGGATTTAGCCTGGCTCTGTCCAAAGGGAAAAACATGCACCTACCAGCAGCTGTAAAGCTTCTGATTAACAGTTTACACCGTAACTTGTTTGCTTAATCTGGGGGAAAAAAACAAAGAGTAAACACTGGAGATCCTCCGATCCAGACTTAGTCAGCTCCATGTCCCCGCCTCCACCTGGATTACCGACATCCCGGCAGACAGGAAGCAGCAGGTGAAGCTGGGGAGAACAACAGGGCCTCTGGTGGAAGGGAGGGTCAACTGCCCCCCCCCCGACTTGACAGCAGTGTGTTGTCTGTGGAATCTATCAGGTTTCTTGGATCCAGCATTTCCCAGATCCTTACATGGTTTTCCAATGTCAAGTCACTCATCAAAAAGGCCCAGCAGAGGATGGACCTCTGGTCTGGCTCAGTATCCGGTTCTCCCCTTTAATTGCTGAGCCTGTTCTCTGCACATCCATCACTGTCTGGTGCCAATCTGATCACCACCCAGGACCTGGACACCTCCAGAGTCAGGAACCATTACTGCAGACCTCTCAGACCCAGACTCTGATCAACAGTCCCATAAGATCAGAACGATCCCTGTGCCTTAAAACACCCACTCACCTACACATCACTTATTTCAGAGGGAAATATTCTACTGTTACTGCTCTACTGTAGATTTCTCAGCACTGGTCTCATTTCTCAAGGTTTTACACGCAATGATCAACCTAACATTGGTGCACTGTTGTAGATAAAACTGTATTTTTCCTGTAAGTAATGCTTGCTTTGTGTTTTAGTCTTCAGATTTAAATTTTTCAGTTCCAAGTACTTTGTCTTCTCATTTTTAGGTTGACGGCTCCTTTGTAAGACGTTGAAACTTTTTGCTTTTTCCACCTGCTTGTTGCACATGTTTATTCTTATTTGTTACTTCTACTTTTAAACTCAAGAGTGTGAATATAGTTGTTCAAATCAACCTACCACAACAGAAAACGGCAGATAGTAAAAATATGTCTGTAACTCATATATCTTATGTGTAAGACTTTTAAATGTTGGTGTTGCTGTTGTTATCAAAAGATCTGAATTCTTTATCACCAACTGAAAATGTATAAATATATTAGTATGATATGATCTTCAGTTGACTACACTATATTTACATTACTGTGGCTCAGATATAGTACACACTCGCACACACACTCACACACGCGATGGCTGCCTGGCATATCATTGTGGGGTGTGATGGCTAAAATCCGACGACAGCAACGTGATCTGTGGCTGTGAGCAAAGCGCCGAGCGTCTGCTGCCATGCGGAGGACTTAAATGAGGAGCCCGTCTCCTCTCTCTCTCTCCGGCTGCGTGAAGCCTCTGGCTCCGGTTACAGCCCGGACAGGTGAGAGATAACTGCAGCCCCACGTCCACTCCCACTTTTGGGTGATGAATGAGTGGGTGTCATCGCCAGGTCCCCCTGTTTGTCTGGGCCAGTATCTCTTTACGTCCGTTCATCCAAACTGCCGTGAATATTACATGTCTTTTAATATAGAGTGTAACTGCTGAGGTTTGTCTATATGTCATGGGTGTTGGAACTTAACTACGTACATTTACTCGAGTAATAAAGAACAGGAATGTGGCACTATACTTGAGTATTTCCATTTTCTGCTACTTTATGCTCCTGCTCAACTTGATTTTCAGAAGGAAACATCTTACTTTGATGACCTTAGTTACAGTTGATGAGTTGAACCCCCCAGTCTATAGATCATGGCTGGATCTCTGAGCCAGTCTGCGTGGTCTGGGGGCCCCCAGGGCCACAGCCTCTGTATTAGGTGACAATTAACATTTCTTGTTTTTTGAAAGTCACAGAATGATCACAAACAGATGCTAAAACGACAAAAAGTGACTCACAATAACAAGAAGGAGACATGAAAATGACAGCGATCATATCTTATTAACTGATTATATGTTCTGAATCAGAAATTAAACTAGAAACATAATACAAAGTGTCATGTTTTCAAAGTACTAAAAAAATGCAAGTACCTCTAAATTGTTATTAAGTACATTACTTAAGTAAATGTACTTTTCTCTGCTGGGGATCAATAAAGAAATACAGTCGTGTCTTTCTATTAGAAACAGAGTCTAACCTAGTGTTGTTTATTTGAAAAGCTGATAAAGGAGCGTGTGCGACAACAACTGCTACAACTACATCTCCCAGCATTCCAGGCGGCACAACATTAGAAAAACCATGGTGTCTTGTTCACAATAATCTTGTGGGCTTTTTTCCAAATGAGATAATAATAAGATTCTCCCAAAGGGGCTGTATGATTGAGCTGATTAGCAAGAACTAGTTCAACTACATCTCCCAGCATCCCTCGTTGTTTCCCCTCCGCGTTTGCCGTAGTTAAAAACGTTTTGTTTTTCACAGCCAGTTCTCAGACCGTCTTAGGACTTTTAAATTTGCCACGGCTGCTTGGTTTCACCGTGTTTCTTCCAACTCTGAGAATAACACAGCTTTGTAAAAGGTAAATCGAGACTTTTATCTGACACTAATAAAAGGAAATACGAGCGTTTTGTCGTCCACAGTGAACTTAAGTTAGCGTGCTATCATGAGAGCTAGCCGACTGTGTAACCGTCTCCATGGTGACGGTCTCATTCCGCCTGTAGCAGCTGGTGTTAAAAGTGCCAAAAGGTTTCATCGTTTGTTCTCAACGTTCACTTATCCACAATATAAAGAATAGTATCACATTATTTTCAAGACGATTGTAATTTTATCCAACCCACCGGAGGATGTGGAGGAATATTATTTGTGGTTTTATCTTGGTGGTACAGATCTGAAGTAAGTGTGATTGAACTACTTGATTCTCCTGCTTTAAATAATGTACTTTTTACGCTGACAGATGCTTTTTTCAAGTTCGAGTTCAATTTTCTCACCTCATCATAAATAATGTATGTCTACGGACAGGAAGAGACAAAATTTCGTCATTTAAGGACAGTAATTCAGTCTAGAAAGAAGTAAATATAATATAATAAATATAGTTAATTGATATTGATATTATTCGGGAAATCTTCATGTTACGGCAGACTGAGGATAACAGCAGGATTCAAATTAAGACCGCAAATGCAGAAGTGCAGACCTGCAGAGACAAATGTTGAATAAGAATATACAATATATATATATTTATATCAAAAATAGCTTTGGATATATTTAAGCCAGAAGAGTAACAGTGTACAGGTAGAAAACACAGCATGCTCCTGCCGTGAACAGATTAGAAACAATAGTTTACAAATCAGCAATTTTAGCAAAGACTGGATTGCAATGAGAACTGTGTAAAATTTCAGTGTATATTATATCTATAGGTATTATGGAGACAGTATTTATAGATGGTGGTGCAGTAGTATGTTCAGTTGTCACACACGTGAGCTGTGTGACAGGGGCTAAAGCCTCACTTTAAACTTTAAAATTTAATACAGTATTAATAGATAATATCAATATATAAAAAGTAGAAAAATACAAAAAATAAAATGGGTTGCACCTAGGCAGAGGTTTTACTTTATGTTGACCAGCTACAGGAAAGAAATGTGAATATATACACAGAATTGCAGTAGTAATAATAACCCAATGATGACAAGTAATTCTGCCTAATGGCAGTAGTGGAAAGTAACTACAGCAGGTACATTTACTTACACACATTACCTAAGTACAATTTTTAGAAATATTAAATATTTACTGCACTACATTTATCTGACAGCCGTAGTCGCTGGTTACTTTTCACATTAATTTTTAACAAACAAGAAAACATCATAAGTTTATAAAATACAACACACAACCTTCAAAAACTGCCTAGTTGTTGTCCAACCAAAGAGACATTTCCACTCTGAATTTCTCACAAGGTTTCATTTCACTAACTGATCAATAACCGGTTGAGGTGCAAAGAGGAAAAATTATCCAACATTTGACAGAAAAAATCAAAGGTTGAAGAAAAGTCCTGGAGCAGCTGCAACAGCCAAATGCTGCTGAAGCACTGAATCCTCAGTATTAACAATCTAATACTGGCAGACAGAATCGGATATCAGTCTCTAATAACATCAGTTAGTCACTAATCATATCAGTCAGACACTAATAACATAAGTCAGTCACTAATAATATCAGTCAGACACTAATAATATCAACAGTAATACTGCCAAACTACAAGGACCTCATTTTTTAAGCTGGGGTTTTTTTCTTTCACTTTTCAACACATGCTGTCTAAAGCTGCAACAGTTAGTTGATCAGGCCCTTAACTGATTACCAGAGAACTATCTGCAGCTATTTTGATAAACGATTCATTATTCAAGTAATTTTTTCAAGCAAAAATGCCAAATGTTTACTGGTTCCAGCCTCTAAAATGTGGGAATTTTCTACTTTTCTCATTTTTATATCATAGTAAACTGAACACACTCAACATCTCATAATGTCAGACTCACCAATAATGAAAAGATCTTTTAGCTGCAGCCCCAAACCTGTCACACTACTGAGAGTTAAAGTCAAGAAAAATAACATTCTGCTAAATTATCATCTATAAGGCATAATTTGCAGCCTTTTCTTTTACAGCAGCTCAAACAAACAAACTTTCCCTCATATTTCTGTGTGAACGTGTTCCAGGTTATCCGGGTGTTATGAACAACTATGAGGTTATCCGTCAGATTGGAGAGGGTGCGTTCGGAAAAGCCTTCCTGGTCAGAGACAAAGGTGGAGGCGGAGACAGACGGTGTGTGGTCAAACAGATCAACCTCAGAAAGGTAAGAACAGCAACATATGAACAGTTTCTCTTCAACAAGTGTTTATTTTAGCTCAGTTTTACCAGCGCTCTCACAGCCATTAACAGATAAAACCTAACAACACTGTGCTGTGAGCAGAGTTAACTCTTGACCTGGATGATCTGAACTAACAGTGTTTATCGATTACTTGTTGGATCATTTAAAATGAATGGTCTGATGGTTATTGGCCCTCTAGCTTAGATTTGGATGATCAGATCAACACCACTCACATCTGTCTGATAAACATGAAGCTCTCACCAGCTGCCAGTTGTTGGCAGCTGTTTTACTGGTGGGACTATTTCTCAGTCGGGTGCAGTGACTTCCTGGTTACCTAAAACACACTTGGCACCTAATCCCCTGTAAAACGTTGATTTGTTGCTTTTAAACTGTGTTTTTTGTAAAGATTAAACAAATGAGATACAGCATATTAATCAATGAGCTTTGGAGGTTTTGTTAGGTGGATTTTTATTACTTTTATGTTCCTTTAGCTTCATATTTACTTCACAGTTGTGTGATTGGGATCAGTCCTCTCATCTAAGTCTCAGACAGAAAGAAAATAAGTGAATTTCACAAAAGCTGTAACCTTTGTGTTACCAAGCCAGAGCCACACAGGTGAAAAGATCTTTTTCCTTTGTGGTGCCTGGATGTAACATAATCACCTTAAAAGAACTAGAACAGTTAATGTGCTGTATCCCAAAACACTGTAGAAGGAACTGTCGAACCAATCCAACTTTCAGAAAAATATAGCCTCCCAGATTTTCTAAATTCAGCCTGTTTTATGTTGATGCTCATTTACACAGTACAGCGGTTACAGTACTGGGTTGTTTGTCCTTGGATATTTTTACTGAACAGATGTCAGCAAGGGAAAAGGAAGCGTCCAAGAAAGAGGTGACACTGCTGTCGAGGATGAAGCACCCAAACATCGTCTCCTTCACCACATCGTTTCAAGGTGAGTGTGACTCCATAGAGAATGTAACAAGTCCTGTGGAGGACAGATTAGTGTTGGAGTTTATTTGACTTGATGTCACATTACTCACCCTTTACTGTCTGTCTGCATAGAGGGGGGCGGCCTGTACATAGTGATGGAGTACTGTGATGGAGGAGATCTGATGAAGAGGATCAACATGCAGAGAGGAGTCCCCTTCACGGAGGAGCAGGTAAACACACACACACACACACACACACACACACACACACACACACACACACACACACACACACACACACACACACACACACAAGGTAAAACTGAGCCGTTGTTTCTTCAGATCCTGAGCTGGTTCGTTCAGATCTGTCTGGGCCTCAGACACATCCACGACAGGAAGGTTCTTCACAGAGACATCAAAGCTCAGGTACCCATCCCTCTTCACGGCAACACACACACACACACACACAAACACACACACACACACACACACACACACACACACACACACACACACACACAGACGCACACACACACGCACACATCCACCTCATTCACTGTCAGAACCAGCTCCTTCAATACAGAGACCAGCGGCTTCACTGGCTCTCATTAACACTTCAAGGCTGCAGAAACTAGTCTTTATTTTCATTAATGATTAACCTGTTGATTGTTTTCTAATTTAGTCTTTAGCCCAGAGGTCAGAAAGTAGTGAAGCACGTCTGTCAAAAGTGCTCAGAGCCTGAGGTGAGAACAAACTGCTTGTTTTGTGCAACTGAAAGACTAAAAACCCTACAGCCAGTTTACAACAAAATGTAACAAAGAAAATCAGCAAATCCTCATGTCTGAGAAGCTAGACACAAACAATGTTTGGCATTTGTGCTTGATAAATCAGTTTTTTAGCATTTTTTTGTGTGTTTGTGTGATGAAGTTTTTCTGAAGGGTTAAATGTGAACCCTTGTCACAGTCACTTCCACTTTGTCGTTGGTGTACGTGAGCTGTTCCCTGTCAGGCCTACAGGGGCTGAAATCTGATATTAAAAAGAAAAAAGTCCCCTGTAACCCGCAGACTGTACATCATACATTCCTGGCTGAACTAGTACATGGTAAACAACATTATCCACAGACCCTGAGGTTACGCTTTTTAATTAACGAGTATTATCATTACAGAGTTTAGGGGATTGTGCGGCTGAACTGTCCGGAGCTTTGTTCTGAACAAAGGCCTCGCTGTGTGCCAACTCCCAGAATAACTCGACACAACTGACCACAGACCGCCCTTCTGTTCACAGCCATCGCTGTCTTTCATCAATCATATCTGTTTACACACACACACAGACATACACACACACACAGACACACACACACACACACACAGACACACACACACAGACACACAGACAGACACACACAAACACACACACACATTCATGCACACATGATAAATTCCCAGTCACTGTTTTCATGGTGGAACACAGACATGCTTTCATTGCCGCTTCCCTCTGGTTTAGAATATCTTCCTAACCAGCAGAGGGATGAAAGCAAAGCTGGGAGACTTTGGAATCGCAAGAATGTTGAATAAGTAAGTCAGTGTCATCTTCACACACACACACATCACACACACATACACACACATACACACACAGTGACAGTGCAGCTGTTTATCACTAACCGCTCTGTAACACATGGAAGACCTCCAAACAAGTCATTATCATTCCACAAACAGTCGACCAGGACACGTAAACACACTTGACTATGGAAATAATGGTTGGCCTCTTTGACTGTACAAGCACACAAAGCTCAGAGGAAGCTAAGGACACAAATTAACAACTGTCTGAATGAAGTAAGTTAAGAAATAAACGGAAATACTGTAGCAAACATACTGTAGTTTTCAAATTAGGAGCAAAGAAATAAGTCAACAACATGAGAAATGGGAGAAGTGAAGTCTGGCTTGTCTGACCACATCAAACACCACATAGTTGCTGGGAAGCCTGTGAGGGATCATGTACATCATATCGCTGTCCACATACGTTTGTATACTTTTGGGATGAGCCTCTTTGTTTGAATAAATTGGAAATCTGGAGGGGAATCAACTATCTACTTGTCAGTGAATCTCATGAAAAGACCTAAACCAATAATAAATGACGCATTTTATTCTTCTGCTCATCGTTGTCCAAATACTATTAAAGGACAGTTTCACATTTTTTAAGTCTGTGTTACAGCAGTAGTGAGGTGTCCATATGAGCACTGAAACTTAATTGCTATTCCTGTTCATTTGCCATTAAAAAAAATCCTGTCCCAATGCACTTCATCCAAAGTAAGTGATGGGACAAGACCCACGGTCCTTTTCTTTGCAAAAATAAATTCAGTGATTTATCTGAAGCTACTCTGAGGCTGTTAAAATCACTTAAATCAAGTGGAGTTAAAGTTTTTTTTGTGTAAGTTTCCTCTTTTTGTAGGTATTCCTCCACTGCAGCTGAACAGCCAACACAAAGAGAAAGTTTGTACTACAAATAAAAATAAAAAGAAATTAACTAGATCTGATAGACTCAGATGACTGAAGCCTCATTTGAGCATTAGATAAACTCTGAATCAAACAGTATAAATATAGTATAAAGTATAAATATGTACTAACGGACTAACACGCTGTTGGTTATAGTTTCATTTTGACGGTGACAAAAATACAGAAGCTAGATAGTCTCATTCCTTATTAGCACAGACAATAGTGCTCCTCCAAGTTTTTGGCAACAGTTTGGGGAAGGTCCCTTCCTGTTTCCACATGACAAAACCCCGCCAACAGAGCCAGATCGGCTGGATGGTTTGCCAGTATTCGGGATGCAGCCTGGCTACCTACTCATGAGTGTTTCTCTGTTGTGTTTGTAACAGGACATAATGCTGGATCCTGTTAGCTTCTCTGTTTGTTACGTCCTGACTTTTAGACTGAGCTGGAATCAGAAAAGGTGTTTTTGGCTCCATACACACACACACACTAAGGTTTTAAATGATAGTTTCATGGTTTTTCAAGGCTGTTTTAAAACAATAGTCAGGTGTCTATATAAACAGGGAAATAGGTTTTGACTGTTGTAATCATCCCTCCTCTTCACTGTGATAAAATCCTTTTTGTTTTAAGACAGGCTTAGAAAAACTGTGAACCTATCCTTAAAATATTTTTACCGTCTCTGAGAAATGTTTGTAGAACTACAAGCCAGTTACTACAAACCACAACAGAGGAATCATCAATGTCATAAACAGGAAAACGTATTGAAATCTATTTGAGGTCGCACTGACTCTACACACTTAAGTCTGACTGAGTGTGCTGTGTTTGTGGACTGTGGCTGAGCAGCACCACCGAGCTGGCCAGGACCTGCGTTGGGACGCCGTACTACCTCTCCCCCGAGATCTGTGAGAGTCGGCCATACAACAACAAGACGTACGTAAGGTTGTCACACAAACAACACAAACAACCTGAACCACCTGCAGCATTCACAGTGTCTTCTTATGTGATGCTTCTTTTAGTCTGGAAGGAGCGACAGTGGCTTATAGTGGACAAAAAACTCAAAAGCCTTGTTTCTATAATACTGAATAATGATAAGACAACTGTTGTCCTTTGTTTTTGCTTGAGACTGGGATTTGAACCCTGTGTGGCGGAATGTGACGTTATGCGTCAGCATCACATTGGGGGGGGGGGGGTCTGTAGGAGCTTTTCTCGTTTAACCTCAGTGCAAAATGAACCTTGACCCTGTGCACGGAGAGGAGGGCTAATAGAGCAAATGGATCTGTACTGACACTGTCATCGTCTGGTTGCACTGCAGCACATCGACTCTGAGGGGGTTTCGTTTCAACAACATATACAAGCACATTCAGAAGCAAACACAAATGCAAAGCAACAGGAAACTTAGATGTGCACAAAACTTATTATCATTCTCTAACCATCTCTCATTCTTCACACATTGGTCTTTTCTCTTCTGCAGCAGTATTTTGATAATGCAGATGTCAAAGTGGCTTCTTCTTTCCCACACTCACAAAGAAATTCTTGTATTTCTATTCTTGTGAGCCCCCCCCCCCAACCTTAATCTAAACTTTATTCTAAACTTGCCCCTAGAAACCTAGAAGTCTAAACTCTCAAAAAGGCCATAGAGGAGGGGACAAAAATGTCTTCAGTTTCTGAAAAGACCCTGAAAATCTAAAACTTCATTAGATCCTCACAAAGACAGAAATACAAGAGCACATACACACACACTCACACACACACACACACACACACACACACATACATACTTAGTCCCTGGCCAGAAAAGCAAATGGGAGCAGTCACTTTTACTCCAGAAATTACTGTTCTGTCAGTAGCTGTGCTCTGATAGAGACTTCATTGCTGTGGCGTTTGACCTCATGATATTGGCTCAAGGGAACAGAGGCTAAAGTTAAACCCTGCCCTGTTTCTACAAGAGATATGTCATCTTACCAGAAGTTCTAAAAAGGATGTTTTGTGGAGACTTCTTAGATGCACTCCCTGAATCTTTCCCTGAATCTTTCCAGTTTCAACACTGAGCTCAATTACATTTGAAGACATGTGACAAAAACATTACATTTCTGAATTAAGTTCTTCTGATGAAGATTAATGTCAGAATGAATTTAGAATCCCTCTTCATGATGCAGACATCTGTGTGAGTGTGTGTGTGTATGTGTCCTTTCTGCAGGGATATCTGGTCTCTGGGCTGTGTCCTCTATGAGCTCTGCACCCTGAGGCATCCAGTGAGCTTCACCACACCCAGAACATCAGCAGCTGCTTCACACACACACAGCTGTAAACACCGTAGCCCTGCTGACACCGAGCTAAGGCTCACACTGAGGCTAACGAAAAGGCTAACACCAAGCTAAGGCTAACGCTAATGCTAACACTAAGGCTAACAATATGGCTGATCCTGACCCTCTGCTCACGGTGCGATAAGAGCAAGATGAGTTGTGGTAAATAGGAGATTTACACTGTAAAACTGAGTAACACAAATATAGCTGAACCTAATTAAAAAGTTACAGTTAGTCAGTGGGATTCATCCTCTGGAAACTATGATTGTCTGTACATAATCTCATGGAAATATTTCCCACAGTTGTTGAAATATTTCGGTCTAGGCCAAAACAGTGCAACAATTAGCTGCAACTGTCAACTTTATATATAATAAAATAAAAACATATATAAAAAATAAAATTATAAAATGGCCTTTACACATTTTCCAGTTTATTAGTTTCACCTAGCTAGATTAAATCCTCCTTCATGAAGTTTGTAACGTTCAGTTTGTGTTGAAGCTGTTTTAGAGACATGTTGACTCAAGTTTCTGGTGATGTTGAACAATTTAATATATCGCAACAGATTTTTCTGTCATTTTATTCATCCCATTTATATCACCCCTGCACAGTTCAACATTATAAACTTCATAGACTGTACTAGTTTTAGCCAGGTGTTCCCAATAAACAGCTGATTGTTATTTCCCACAGCCTGAGGTGATGTATTAAAATAATTTGTTTTATTCAACCAACGGGATAAAACTGAAAGATTTGCGGTTTATTACAATGATGAATAAAAGCAGCTCATCTGAGAGGCTGCTTAAAGAACGACGAAACGATTAATTGTTGATCAATCATCAAAATAGCTCCAAATTAACTCATGACTCTGTGTGTGTGTGTGTGTGTGTGTGTGTGTGTGTGTGTGTGTGTGTGTGTATCCACCTGTCTTCACCTGGAGTTTGAAGGCAGCAGTCTGCGGCAGTTGGTCAGTAAAATCTGCAGGGGGCGCTACAGCCCAGTTCCGAGCCGTTACTCCTACGACCTTCGCCTTCTGCTCACCCAGCTCTTCAAGGTCAGACCCCCTGAAGCTCCTCATCCTCAGTGTGTGGATATGACATCAGTACGTTCTCATAACCAGCAGGTTCAAGTGAACATCAGCTCAAACAGCTGGACCTGAAGCTGTCGAAAAAAACATCAAACAACATTGAACATCAGCTACTTGACGTTTTGTCAGTAATGACTCAGATTTAATCACTAATGAGTCAGACTCAGTGGAGGCAAGTATGAAGTACATCTACATGATTAAAATTACTTGAGGAACTTGTGCTTTATTTGAGTATTTCCATTTCTACGCTACTTTGAACTATAACTCCACTTTAGAGGGAAATATTCTAGTTTTTACTCCTTTAAAATTTATTTGAAAAGTAAAATCCTAATAAAGTAAGTAAAGTGGTTACAGTTTAAGATTATACATTAAAAAAACACAATAATCTCATAATTTCACCTTCCCACTTTATCTGAGTTTTCAGCTCCACCACTGAAACGTTTCTCTAAACTCCTCAGGTCTCATTTCAATAAGTGATCCAACATTTCAATTAAAGCCAAAGATCTGAGAAGAGTCCCAAAACTGAATTCAGATCAGAGAATTAGAACTTTGTTTCTTCTTCTTTCCAATGATTCATCCAACGACCCCTCAGGTTTATTCAGTGACCCTCAGGAGGGCCCCGACTCCCAGGTTGGGAACCAGTGGACTAAACCATCTACCTGTATATAAAGTAATTAAAAGCTCCAAAATTAAGAGAATCAGATCAGTCACAGCAGAGTCAGACCTTTCACTGTTGCTACTTTGAACACATTTTTCTGATGAAACTTATGCAGTTTTACCTCAGTACGATTTTTCATGCAGGACTCACATTGTTCTATTAGTATTTTTACATAAGGAAAAGATCTTGCAGAACATTTCTTTTAATTGTAAAAGCAAAAGAGTAATTTAAATAATTCTATTGCTCTTTTGTAACACTCTCAAAATGTAGATGTAACATCCATTTGTCCATTTCTGTCTCACTTTTGTTGTCTAATTTTTATCTTACTTTGTATCTGTTAAACTTCAGAACCCGTCATGGAAATACAAGACTAAGAATTAAAACCATGTAATACTACTTTAAGATAGGGTCTGTGACAAGTCTCCGGTTGATTGAAAGTTCAGAAGAGATTTTCACAATTTTCCCAGAAAGAGTAAGTTTTTCCTCAGGTTTTCTGTGTTCACAGTGTAAAACAAGCACTATTAAAGAGGCAGGAAACAGTCTGAGCAGCTGCTCAGGATATTATCCAGGGCTGCATTTGAGGAAGTTCCCATTGTCTCACTGGAGGATCACACACACACTGTTGATCAGGGACTTACACATTTCCCTTCAGTGTAATTCAGTGTAATGTCTCAAACTGTCACACTGCTACAGTCTGTATCAACTGTCAGTGAGTAACATGGAAACCCTTCAAGTTACAAAAGATATTTAGGAGACGGTTACGGTGAAATAAATGTTAGTTTCAGTGTCTCTGGTTGCATTATTAAGATGATCGATGGTTCTGCTCTTCAGTGTTTATTGACCAGTTTCACCTTCTTTATGCACATGCGCATTTTTCAGGTCAACCCCCATGACCGTCCCTCGGTCAGCTCTGTACTCAGGCGTCCTTTCCTGGAGAAGCACATCAGCAAACACCTGGAGCCACAGGTGATGAATCAGATTGGTCCACTGAGCCGTTCATTTAACAGTCACCTCAGTGAAAGGTGTAATGAGAGACGCACCAGGGTTCTGGCATGTCCCACATCCAAATCACACACTAGTCCTAAGCAGTTTTTATATGGGGTGTTCACACTGGAAAAGAGACTCCTGTTGGTGAACCTCATGGAGCAGCTGAAAGAAACCTAAATAAACTAAGGATGATGGTTAAACATTTCCAGGATAATCTTGGAAAACAAAAACTAAGTATCAGAACTTAGGAAGACTTTGATGTCTTTTTAATTTGTGGTAACTCGCCAAAGTTGAAGTTTAATTGAGAACCAATGTCACATGTCTTTATTTCCTGTTCATATAAAATGGTAAATGTGTTGATTTTTTTGTATATGAACCACTAAAGCTGCATATTATGCCAGTATGATGTTTAAATGCAAAGACATACAACAGACCTGCCACAAATTCTACATTTTAAGAGGATTATATTGTTCAATGGCACTGCAAACTACAACCTCAATAATAAATATTGTTTAAATAGTAACTATCTGACTGAACATTATTTCTTTAATGGTAGAATTTATGGTTAAGCTTTAGTATTGGATAGACTTAGATTTTATAGCTGTAGCTAATAAAGGGGCCACTGAGTGTACATAGCTGAAATAAAGTTTTTTGACTTTGCAAAGCCTAAAATTAAGATGGAAATTCAGAGCAGATAAAATCAGATAAATGGTTTTCAGCATGATCAAGTCAGTGTTTTTTAGATCTCAACATTATTCTCAGAAGTACAGCTTTATAAATGTGTGTGTGTGCGCATGTGTTGTGTGGTTTCCTGTGTGTGCAGCTGATACAGGAGGAGTTCAGCCAAACGGCGCTTCATCAGAACAGAGAAGCAGCATCACAAACCACTGAAATGAGAGCAGGAGCAGCAAACCCACCAGGTTACCTAACACACGCCTAAACATGTACATGACATCTCCCCGGTCTCCAGTTTATTAGAAACACCAACTAAAACAACAGTCCTGTGATAAATCCTCCTTCATGGAGGTTGATACTGTTTTAGACACGTGTTGATTCAATTGTTTTACTGTTTTAAAGGAATTAGAAGGAGTATCTAATGTTTGTATATGTGTAACATGTGCAAAGATGGGCCCCCTTATAGGTCAGTGCTCAGTGACATGGTGATGAAACCAGCCTTGAAAGTGCAGCCTTGAAAGTCACACTATGCATCACATGTTGACCGTGCCACCCAGTGGTTGTTTCCTGACATCATGTTCAGATGATTCTCAGACTGTTGCTTCAGGCTCTGCTGCAGCCGCCGTCCCTCAACACGTCCAATAATCTGCAGGGCACCCCCCCCCCCCCGTCATATCGCTCAGTCTCAAGCTCAGTTCTGATTGGGTCGATTGTAATGGCGTGACATCCTGGCTCGCACTGTGCTTTGGTAACATCACAACACAAAGCTACCGGTGCCTGTCCTAAAGCATCTGGTTTTATTTTCCAGCTAACTTATTTGTGCCAACTCTGGCAGATCACTGCGTTTCTACATAGTTTCTACAGAATTTACTGTTTTGATCAAAAAACTAAACCTAGATAAAATTCTCTCAAACTTTGAGCCACCTGACTAATTCACATGTCAAATTAAATATATTACAGGTCAGAGATATTTTTATCCGTAGTCTTGTTGAAATAGGGATCTACCAGATCCACAAAACTGCACAACCAACATAGAAAACAACAATAGGAGCCACAAAACAACAATCTACATAGAATTTCTAAAAACTATTACAAGACTGATAAAAAGCCTCAGATACTAAAGTATTAATATCTCCAGGGGGCAAAAGAATCTAGCTTGCGGGTTGTTTACAGTTCAGTTATTTTAAAAGGCACTTGACACCTGAAGCCACTGTAGTTCTACTGAGATGATATGTACCTGTTGAATGTCTGAGGTTATGTATCCTTGGATCAGGAAGCTTTAACAGCAGAGATTCACAGATGGATATCAGGAGATAATACTAATGCTTCATTTAAAGTCACACTATGATATATAATGTAGGTGTCAGCTGATATAACTCTTTATTAATGTGTTTCTAATAACTATAGTTCCTTCACCCATATGTGAAGAATGAAAATGTAGTAAAAGACAGTCTGAATCAAGCCTCCTCCAGGTTCCACTGCTGTTAAAACCTTTAAATGTTTAACACTTTAATCCATATCACTCATACTGAGACAACTGATGACAACTGACACCTTTATCTACACATCAACATCAGTGAAACAAATGTCCACCTCCTGTTAATCTAACCTGAGATTCTCATGTCATCCAGAGAAGACCCAGAGGTCCAGAGGACCAGAGAGGAGACTGTCTGCTAAACCAGACTGGAGAGCTCAGCTCAGAGTCCACCCCCCTGCCTGCCACAAAGTAATCAGAAACTCTATACTATTATATATATTCATATACATGTAGTAATTATTTTACAGCTATAGCACTTCTTTGAATCTTCTTTGTGTTTTAAAAGTAGTTTTATGTTAAACATTTTAAATTGTCTCAGTGTTTGAGAGGTTTTATACAAAAAACCCCATAGTAACCTGTAACTTTCATAACAATCTTAAAGGAACAGTTTGTCATTTTGATATAATACTCTTATTTGCTTTCTTGCTGAGAGATTGTTAGGCTTGATCCCTCTCTCATGTCTGTACAGTAAATATGAAGCTACAGGTAGAAGCTGGTGAGTTTAGCTTAGCTTAGAGTAAAGACTGGAAACAGTAGGAAACAGTTGCCTGTCTAAAGGTCACAGAATCCACCTACCAGCTTCTCTGAAGCTCAGGGATGAACATTTTGTAACGTGTCTCTTTATCCTTAAAGACTATTTCCAAAACTGTGAATCTATTCCTGTTTTCTCAGATCATCAGATCTGCAGGTTTATCAGGTCAAAGCTCCTGAAAAAAATTCCTCCAACAGCCATTTAAATTTACACCGAATAAAAAAGTTGCATGTATCAGTAATTAATCTTAATTTAAGAGTGAAATGAAGGGTTAAAAATGCATGAGATATAAACAGTGGACACACTGCACCACATCAGTATACATTATTTATACCTCAGTTTATGACCTCATACAAAATCATGTTTTGGTTGTATAGGTTCATCTAACCGCCTCCTATAAATATAGTATATTTCATCATATTAATTGAATTTATTTCTAACTGCAGACTTATCATCAAAGAGCAGGACAACCAGCTGCAGACAGAGAGGTCGCAGGGCGGCAGAACCCAAGGTGAGTGAAAACCTACTCAGAATTAGACTGAAGTTAACCTGACAAACATCTGGGATGAGCTAAAGCTTCTGTGTGTGTGTGTGTGTGTGTGTGTGTGTGTGAAATGTGACACTGAAGCAGGTTTATTGGCAAGCGGCCTGTCAGCCACTACCAGCACTACCACGCTGAGCTGGACGCCTTCCAGAGGAGGAGCAGGGGGGGCGTCCCTCCTCCTCCTCCTCAAGAGAGAGAGAGGGAGCGATGTGATGACAATGCTGCTCCTCCTACTGAGCCGTACCAGCTGTGAGTGACCGTGCCCCTATGGCTGCAACTAGCAATTATTTTCATCATTGATCAATCTGTGGTCAGTGTTCTCGATCAATCGATTCATCGTTTCGTATATAAATTGTTAGATGTCTTCAGATTCGTCATTATGTCCAACCAACAGACTAAAAACTAAATTACATTCATTTCATGATAAATCAAGAGGAAAGAAAAGTCAGATCCTCACATTTGAAATTTTACCTGAAAAGTTATTTAAAATGACGATTAATCAATAATCAAAATAGATGCAGTTTCATTTTCTGTCAGTCAACTAATCAATTAATCGGCTGATTTCAGTTGCATATTTTTAACTTTCACTCAGCTAAGAGCTAGAAGCTAACTGCACCACATGTCCACACTGGTTTAAAGGAATTGTTCCACATTTTTGGGAAATATTCTTGTTTGTGTTCTTGCTAAGAGTTAGACGAGATAATCAATGCCAGGCTCATATCTGTATTTATTTTCTTCTTTATTTTGCTTTATTGTTTCTGTCCCTTCTGTTTATCTTGCCTTGAGTTTTTAGGAGAGCTCTTCTTTAGATTCCTACATCTCTCATCTTTCACATGTTTAATGATTGGGTCTTATGCTAAACTAAGCTACGCTAATACCTCTTGTCTATATCTTAATATTCAACATACAGTGGTAACAATCTTCTGATCTCATTCCCTACAAGAACATGAATAACTTTATTTCCCAAAATGTTAAACTATTCCTTTGAGTCACAACTCGTTTTAGCTTGTTAATAGTTAATTTCTGATGTATTGCCTCACCGGGGTTTAGTTGAAGGTATTGACACAGTAATAACGACAACATTAACCTCGAGTCTGTCTCTATGCCCTCACCTGTTCTTACAGTGTGGCTGCAGCTCGTAATGAATACTTGCAGAGGAGGGAGGAGGCCAACCAGTACAAGCTGAGAGCCGAGAAACAGCTGGTAGGATGAAGTTCAGCAGCTCCTCAGTCTGAACTGTCACACACACATACAAATATCTCTCATTAATCCTCCTAGTCATTTTTACTATCAGCTCATTAACAGTCTTCACATGCTAAGTCACTGTTTGCGAATCTTACAATAACATGTCACAATCTGCTGTTGGAGGTTGCTGGTTTTGTCCCAGCAGGGGTTTTACTTTGACCACAGGAACATGACTCAAACCTGTAAAACTCAGTGGTGCCCAGAACCACAACAGGAAATTAACCTTTTGTTAATGCTCAGATTGAGAATCAAAACACTCTCAAGTGGGACAGGAAAGGAATGCGAGACCTGCCTGTTTAACTTGGATACAGGCAAAATACAAAAGTTGTAAAAATAGTAACATTAAAAGGGAAAATTTTAAATTTCTTTGTGTTGAATTTGTAAATCTCAAACTCCGACATGACTCAGGCATAGATACACACAGCTATATGAGGATGAACTGTCAGAGTAAGACCACAGTATAAAATAGAACATGTGAAAATAGGAAGTAGTCTGTTTCTGCTTGTACTTCATCCTGTGTACAAAGATACACTTTATTTTTTTTATTTTATGACCTGATACTGTAGGTGGAAGGAACAATCAGATTCATTATTTAGTGGAAGTGATTCACTGATTTGGATTTAGTTTCTGGGCTAATCTGCAGGTCTTTTTAGTGAAACAATGGATCCTTTTATAGAAGTTTAGGGAGAGTGGTCTCTTTGGTGCAACTGTTGACAACCTATAGACATCTGAACCATGACAAGGATGCACAACTATTCGCTAATTTTATAGAAGAGGTCACAACCCAAAACATGTGGTTAACCACTGGTTTAACCTTCATCTATGTGATCAGGATCAGTCAAGAATCTTTTTTTCTGAAAATTAATAACAGCTGTCCAAAAAATTTGCTGCAGTAAAAAATTTTCCCTAAGAAATGTGTTGGAGTAGGAGTAGAAAGTAGCATGAAAGAGAAATACAGAAGTGAAGTACAGGTACCTCAAACTGTATTGATAGAGCAAATTTCCTGTCAGACTGGTTTCTGTAGGTTAAACTGACAGACAAAATCCTGAAGCCTCTCTGACCTTTGATCTTTCCCCTCTGACTGTCAGGGTCTCCGTCCATGTACAGCTGAGTGCAGCAGGAGGCCTGGAGGTCAGGAGCTGGGAGTGGGCCGACCTGAAAACCAACACACACCTCCGGACAGGAGGCAGGAGGGACAGCAGGTGGGACACACAGGAGACACACCAGCTCTTATTGTGAAGGGACAACACCACAACTCCGTGTGGTTCTCCTTACATTTGGACGAGTTTAAGTTTTGCACACACATAAACAGTGACTCAGACTGAATGTAGAAGTTAATAAGTGGTTCTACTATAATAAGTCTGTCTTTAGAAACGGTAATAATCAGTTTCTAAGTGAGTTTTGGTCCAAACATCCTGCAGCTCTTTTCCAGTAGCTCAGTGGTCAAACTGTCCACAGGAGACGTCTCACCGATAAAAAGTGTTGGGCTGGAGAAGGATTTTTCACAGTCGAGCAACACACACGTTGTTCCTATTAGTGATTATAACTCATCTGTAAATCAACATTATTGTTATCATTACTCTATTTGTCCTCTCTTCTGTTTCCCTCCTCCTTTTTCTTTCTGTATTCCTTTGCTTGCACTATAAAGTGCCTTATAACTAAGCATTAATAAAAAAAGATGTATTAACTATTACTAAAGCCATTAATTACAGCCTATTAACCCTTTTTAATGGTGACGTATCAGAAAGTGGTACCCCACCCCGAACTATACCAAGCCAACGCGTCCTGAACACAGAGACCAAACTGACGACTTATTAAAGGCTGTGGTGAAGGTAATCGGAGTGGTGGAAACTCTGAGCAGGGTCGGAGGCCAACGTTCGCTGCTGATGGAAACAAGATACTCTCAAAACCTGTCCAAGTCAAACTGTGGCCACATCTAGATCAGAACTGCACTGGTTGCATTTTACATCTCAAAGCAGTCAGCCTACTTCTGGTGGTTTCAGTCTCCTACACTTCGGTGTGAATTTTCCATCTCTTGATTTCCCACAGAGCTGCAGTTTGTCTGCCCTCCAGCAGAACCACAGTTGACCACAAGGGGGCAGATGTGTGGCATCAAGACAGAGATGCTGCTGATACTGTTTAATTTGAAAAGGTCAGGCTCTGGTAACTCTGGTGACTGTGTGTGTGTATGCGTGTGTGTGTGTGCGTGCGTGTGTGTGTCTGTGTAGGAGTACCTGCGTCAGCTGGATCTCATCAGACAGCAGTATCACCGGGAGATGAGACAGATGAAGCTGAGGGCTGAAGCAGAGGTACAAGCTGTTCGTCTGCTGCCTTTGACGTCAGTGCTCCAGGAAAAAATGAAGATGATAATGAATAACACAACAATCTGTGACCCTCACAGTATAAACTGTATAATACCAGAAACATACATCATAACTGGCTGACCAGGCCTATCCCATTTCAGAAGCCTCTCTTTGCCTCCTTTTAAATTTATAGTCATGACCTTTGCAGCTATGCTCAAATAACAGGATGTTTAGTGTAGTTTTTCATTAAAGTATCACTTACACTGACATATATTTCAGAAATGTGTGTCTTTGCTTTGTAATCCTTTGTCCCGGAGAAAACTCAATAATGCAGAATAAGATGATGACACTGTTTATTCTCATTCTATTCTCTGTTCAGAATCAGCCACAACAAAAAGATGGAACGTTTGTGGTGGAGAAATCCAGAGACCCAGAACCTTCCACAGACAGTAGAGAGCAGCAGGAAGCCCCTCCTGCTCAGGTAAATACAGACCCGAAATCAGCTCATTCGGACACATGTACAACCAGTAAACTTGTTGCCAGGCAGCGCTAGAGTCTGTGAATATAGGATATTCCTGAGGATATTCCTGCTTCCTGCTGCTGGATTTAAATGCCGATCTCAGGACAAACTTCACATCTCTTGCCAAGAAATAAGTCAACACACCTGAGGCTTTCCACTGTTGTCATTTGAACATGACGTCTGCATTGTAACAGCTAAATTCTTTGGTCCTTATTTATTGAAGACCCAGCTGACGTTGTGCACCAGTAAAATGGTAGCAGCTCTGCTGAAAAGTTCCTAATATAAAGGTATTTCTCCTCAGTGGTGAAACATATGGTAGGAGAGGGTGGATCAAAAGCACTTGGCATCTGATCTAGGAAAAAAGCACAAACTTGACAAAAAGATGTAAATTTAGTAATCATCTATTTTGTCCATTCTGCAGAAGGGAATCATGTTTGAGATACGGTTAGATAACGAAGGGATGAAAGAAGACGAAGAGGAGGAGAAGGTAAGCAATGATAGAAAAGATTTTTTTCTTTTTCACAGCTCACCTTCTTTTCTTTCCTTCTCTCACTCTGTCCCCAACTCCCTGACCAGGGCCTGGACCCTCTGAACCGGACTCTGAGCTTCCAGGAGGGGGAGGAGTTGAGGCTCAGGGATCGGTCACAGGGGAGGAGAGAGTGGAGCCAGAGGACTCAGGCTCTTCTGGATGCACTTGCCGACATGGACGTCAACACCATCTACAAAAGTGCAGTTGAGGCTGAACAAGGTGCAGTTTACCAGTAAAACAACTGAGATATGTCAAAGATTTATCTTCTGCTTCTAGTTTTCTGTTATTTGTTTTTGAATAAGACTCTCTGTGGAACACATAATTTAAACATATAATTAGCTATTCTCTGCTTTCCTCATCTACCTAATCAATTATTGAATGATCCTAATAACCAAAAATTGTAACTAAAAAGGTAACAATAAAGTACAATACATACAATCTTCCTTATTTTTTTTTTAATTTTCTAAAACAAAATGTAAATGTTTTATTTTTACTAGAGCTGACTTTAACTGTGGATATAGAAACACTTTTGAGAAAAAGGATAAAAAAAAACCAAAGACATTCATGGTAAAGACAGATTATAGTTTGAAAAGCTCATGTGATGAATGTTTTAGAGTAAAGCATGAACTTGTTATTTTACCAGTGTTTGTGTCGACACCTACAGGATGTTACAAAGCATTTAGCTTCAGTAAGTCACTATAATCAATGCTTTTACACTAACAACAGATCAAACTACTGTGTACAGTTTTTTTAGGACTCTCTGATAGTGATGAACCTATAGAAAAAAATTTCACCTGAATCTGCAGTTTAAATGGAGCTTTATATTCAGTTTCAGCTGTTTGTGCTACTACTCTGGTTCAGTCTCTCGGCTCTCATACAACAGGCAGATGTTTTTATATTAAAACATCTGTAAACAGCCCCTGTCCACTAACCTGCCCAGCAGCAACCAGCAGACAGACCCAGTCAGAGACCAGCTGGTGAACATGGTGGAGCATTTAGCAGCTGAAGAGCCACAGGTTTCCCTCAGGAGCTGGTGGAGACCAATGCCAGAGCTAAAAGAGAGAGAGTACTGGACTTAGGGTCATCAGGTGGACTCAGAGACCAGATCCAGATTTGGGATTATTTTGCTCTGTATTTGCTGGATGTGTTAATGGTAGTTCATAATTAACAGAAATGACAATAGCAACAGGTACATTTCCACTTGTTTTTTGATCCATTGTGTCCTGCAAGCACCAGGTAGTTTACACTATCCTTGTTTATTGTCAAACTTTATTTAGATCAGATGTACAGCCGTGAACTCTGACCTTCCGTCTTTCCTGCCCTTAGGTGAGGAGGCAGCAAGTCGCAGACGTTGGTCTGATGGCCCCCCCAACACCTTGTTGAGCGCTCTCGCTCAGGCTGAGCTCACTTCATCAACTCTGGACCCGGTGACTGCAGGTGACACATCACTCAACATTGCAGGTAGCCTCTAGAAAGTTTGACCTGCTGTATCTGAACGTCGCTGCAAGGTTTTAGAGCAAAATAGAAAAGAGCAACAGGAGTGAACATATTAAAGTGAAGCTCAGTGTGATTGGAAAAGACCGAACATGAGCTCACACGGAAGTGTCTTTACTCTAAGATTTAGAGCCAGAGCGGGACAGAGCAAAGGAGGAGAAGGGGGAAGACAAAGAGGAGAGGAGTCAGAAGGAGGAGGAAGAGGAGGAGGACTCTGATGTCGAGGTAGATGAAGAACGTCTGGTGCCAAGATCGGATGATGACGACACGTAAGAAAATAGTTTTATATTTTCAGTTCTATATGATTTCTGTGACCATGACAACATTTTAATTTGTTCCTGTTCCCATCAGGAACTTTGAGGAGTCGGAGGATGAGCTGAGAGAAGCGGTGGCGGACTCCATGAAGAACCTGTTCATCATGAAGGATGGGAGCTCGGTCGAAACAGAGAACACAGAGGAGTGGTCGGTGGTGGATGATCGGTGGGAGGACAGCGAGGGCGGAGGTGTGGGGACAGCTGCAGACCCTCGACAGATCCAACCGGAGCTGAAGGATTCATGTGCAGACATCGCTGCAGGATCCATCGGGGTTGTTTCCTCCAAGCCCAAAGAACATGATGCTCAGACCTAGGGTTCAGGCGAGTCCCAGACAGATGATCACAGCATCACACTACCTGAGGCATCACTAAATTAAGTGGGTCTGAATGTTTGTCTCAAAAATTTAACCTTGTGATTGACACAGTCAGAGAGAGGAATTCAGACCCTGATAGCGCTCTGTTTGAAGCACACTGAGGTGTTTCGGTTACAAACTGAATATCTGAACGTCCAGTGTCAAGCTGCTGATGGACAGACCGGTCAGGAAAGGTCTTTTGCTGTTCTCTATTATTCTTATTGTCAACAAATCCATTGTACACTATCCAAACCAACAACGCGATGTCTGTCAAATATTTTTACTCCCCTCCTCTGTCTGTGGCTCTTTTTCCTGCTAAAAAAAATTTATAGAGACATAAATCTTTAAAAACTCATAAATATATGTTCATTTCTAAAAAAGAAGCTCAGACAGGTCCTAATCAGCTGCTCAATGTAGTTTTTTTTAATCAATGAAATAGGAGGGAACAGTGACTTTGTTGGGGACTATTTTCAGCGGTGGATTAATCCAGTTGGTTCTATAGTGAATGTTTGTGGCAGCAGGACAGTGGGTGTGTGTGACTGGGTCTAAAATAACAACTGAGTGTACGTTCATGTGTGTGAATCACTGATTGGTTTAAATGGGTTCCTGAGGCTCAGAGGAGCCAGATACATCAGACTGTAGATAAACACACAGTTCATATTAGTGGGAGACGATCATGTTGGTTTTGGTCTTCTCTTGGATTCATTGACATTTAAGAAATATACAGAAAATACAGAAAATCTTCCTTTAATATCAGCTTCTGAGCTGGTTTTGGTTTCTGTTTAATATTTTCCTTTATAAAAAAGATGTTCTCTAACATCTGTACCATGTTTGTATCTTTACCATCTGCAACACTGTGTTTACTCAACACAACAACAACTAACTGATGTGTTTGTTGATTGTTTTTATTGCAGGATCAAAGCATTATTAAAGTTTCTCTGCAAAACAAGCTCAAAACATCCTCTCTGCATGGACACACTTAAACAGTAGTAATAGCTCTCTCATAATAAAGATTCTTTCAATATTTTACACATTATTATATTTCCATGCCTGGACCTCATCACAAACAGGAATGCAGGAGTGAAACAACATTTAAATAAGAGCGATTTGTCCATTAACTTCACCCAACAACATGGATTTAAGTGCTTCTTCAATGTACAAAGAAAAGTTTTCATTCAACTCACTGCTTCAACACAGAAAAATACCATTTTAAACCCCATGATTCATTCAGTAACTGACAAATATCATGAAACTAAAAATCACGTCAGTATTGATCCATATAACTCACCTCCCCACCAAAGCTGCAACTAACGATGAAAGTACTCATTATCAATAAATCTCTTAATTATTTTCTTGATTAATCCTTTGTTCTGTTAAACACCAGAAACAGTAGGAAACGCATATCGTTGTTTACTACAACACAAGGTGATGCCATTAAATGTCTTGTATTCTCCAAGCAACAGTCTAAGCCCCAGAATGGTCAATTTATTATAATTTAAGACCAAGACAAGCAACAAATTCTCTCATTTCAGAAGCTGGAACCATCGAACGTCGACAATAACTTTGCTTGACTGAAACGATGAATGAATTATCAGAATAGCGGCAGATTAGTTTTAATCGTTGCATGTCTGCTTCACAACTGCTGATAATATAGGTCTGGCGGTGGTGGCAGATGAAAAGCTGAACCTTGGGCTCTAGAAGGAAATTCTCCTCTGGAAGCAATTAAAGGTCTGACCCTCGATGTTTCTGACCCAGTGTCACATCAGCATCGGCCATGTAATTATCGACCGAATGTATGTGAATGTGACCAATCAAAATGCACAATGACCTTTTCCATTGCAACACAAGCTTTCAGTAGGAGGTCAGATGGTCAAGGTTTGACCCCTTTGAAGGAAAAAACACAGAGATCTACTGGTAGCAGTTCCGTTTCTTAAAGGAAGGAGGAACACTTCATCTGTGTCACTGCTCCTTGTTTCTATTTGATCGTCAAGCTTCAAGATCTGCTGTCATCAAAGTGAAAACCACACAACTCACATACAAGCCCGACACCTGTAAAGTCACTGGAAATGTCCTGCATTGTTTTGTCTTCGCTCATTAATGGCAGCGGACAGTTTTAGCTCTGGGTGTCTGCTTCCTTATCTATGATTTCTGATTGGGAACGACACCATGCCTCAGTTTTTATAACATATGGAAGCTTGGTTTGATTATTCACGGACACAACCCTCGCTGCTTCACACCAGAAACAAAATAGCACAACAAATAAACTCCTGGTCTCTGCTGGACACCAGGCCTTTGCAGCTCTTCCTCATCGCTCCAGTTTACTCATCAGAGCCTCCATGGCAGCAAGGAAACAATCCTCAAATTCCTGGTTGGAGAACCGCTCCACAGAGCGCCGGGCGTTTCGCCGGATCTTCAGTCTCGCCGCTGGTGACAGCGCCAGGATGGTCTCCATGGCAGCGGCGTAGCTGTCCTCGCTGTCGGCCAGGAAACCCGTCTGCCCCCCCTCGAACGGCACCACGATGTCCAGCTTGGGACCCCCGGACTTGTGGGCGAGAACGATGGTGCCTGCAGCCATGCACTCCACCACACCTGGGGACAGAGAGGGGGGACAAACGTCCAAATCGACCGGTCTCATACAGAGACGGTTCCTGCTGAAACCATTCCACTGGAAGAAATACTCTGCTGCAGAGACATGATGCATCTGACTCATTAAATCTGTCGGCCAATAAATAATGACTGGATATTTTATATCAACATCAGTATCCGCCTCCTGTAATTATTAATTATGTGTCGTTCCAATAGTTACACTGCATGCTAATATTATTTCTGCTTGAGTCCATTCAAGGTAAATAATGTGTAATGAAATACCTGTGCGGGTTTTAGAAACACAGCGCAGGTGTTCTCTTTTTGTGTGTGTTTGTGTGTGTGTGTGTGTGTGTGTGTGTGTGTGTGTGTTTGTGTGTGTGTGTGTGTGTGTGTGTGCGTGCGTGTGCGTGTGTTTGTCGGGGGCCCCACATTGTCCTCACCTATGCCGAAGTGTTCGTTCCACATGGTGTGTAGACCGATGGTGGCGTCCACCAGCTCCCTCTTCAGCTCCTCAAACGGGACGTTCAGTTTGAAGTCGACCCAGTCGGACACCCCCAGCTCCTGGCAGAGCCCCCGCAGCATCAGCACCCTCTCCTCGTCCTCCTGGTTCCTGCAGCCGCCGACCAGCACCAGCCGCAGCGACTCCCGCCCCCCGGGCCCCTCCCCTTTCCTGTCCAGCAGTCTGCGAAACGCCCGGATCTGCAGCCGATGATCCTTCTCCGGCCTGAACTGACCCACCGACACGATGGAGTAGCACTTCCTGCCCCCCCCTCCGCCTCCCCCTCTCCCCTCTACCTCTCCACTCCCCAGCTCCTGTCCGATCTCCTCCCAGCCCTCCTCCATCTCGTCCTCCTCCTCCTCCTCCTCCTCCTCCAGTGGGACATCCAGGAAGGCCCTGACGTCGCAGGGCGGGTAGACGACGCTGGTGCGGCCCGGGGAGCGCCACAGAGCCAGTATGTGTCCCAGCGTCCAGGTTGAGTTCACCATGATGACGTCGCTGCAGGAGCCGGCCAGGCCATACAGCAGCGCGAAGCAGCAGTAGTACACCACCTTCACTGCACTCAGCAGCGGGTTTCTGGAGATGAAGTCGGCGTTGTTGAACCTGGGAGACAGACGAGGAAGAAGACAGGTGGCTGGAGTTAAATAAACTGGTTAAATTTACAAATGTAAATGGCAAACTGAACTATCCAGTGAGTGAATAAATCTTAAAGCACCAGGTTGATGTTTGAGTATGTTCCCAGAAAACTGGGCTTTTTTAAAACAATGTCCCTCCCCAGTCTGCTTCCTGGACAGGGTGGAGCCTGGTGACTGCAATCACCCCTGAACAGCTATGACAGGCGGACAAGTGTGTGTATGTTACCTGGGGTTTCTGTCTCTGACCACAGACAACATGTCGGTACTGACAGTGGGATAGTGGACATAGCTCGCCACCTTACAGCCTCCCAGATAGCGGAAGATTGGCAGTGTGAAGGCATAGCCCATCGAGTCCACGTACAGGTCTGGGACGAAGGCCGTCAGAGCCTCCCAGCCTAAAACACACACAGACACATAAACACACACGATTTTATATTTATGTTTATAGTGTTCATATTAAATTCTTCCTCTGAATTATAACTGGGACAACACAGAGGCTGAAAATGAACCAGCACTTATTCAGCCACAGTGTTCCTGAACACTACAATCTGGGGAGTCTCTCTGTTTTGGCCCCGTCTTACCGAGGAACATAGAGCCGGCGCTCTGGCCCAGCAGGGTGAAGTGCGGGTAGGAAACGGCCTCCACCAGCGTGCGGTGACGCAGGAAGATGAAAGCGACCGGTCGGGGCAGTGTGATGTTGAAACGCTGGCGGGCTCCGTCCAGGATCTGCTCAGCGGTCACTCCCTGATCGCCAGTGTAAACCACGAAGGAGATTCGAGGGTATCTGTCATGAAAAGGTGAAAACTCAGCTTCAGTGATTCATGTCATGTCCATTACACTATATCGAGGTGTGAGGTGAATTCAGGCTGGGGGAGCTTCATGTCCAGGTCCAGCATCTTTAAAATAAAACACGTTTTGCCACCAGACCTTAGTGGGACATTATAAAGGCTTCTGTTGTCTCTTCATGGCCTCAGACCTAAGAGTAATTGAATATTCTATGATTTCTACTGTTTCGACTGCTTATTTTTCTATTGTAGCTGTGTGATAACATCTTTTAGCTAAAATAACCTCATTTTAGGGCTGAAACGATGAGTTGATTGACAGGAAACTAATCAACCTTGAGCAACTATTTTAAAAATCTATTCATAGTTTCAGTCATTTTTCAACATTGTCTAATTTCAACTTGATTCCCTACTTTTCTTTGTACAATGGTAAACGGAATATCTTTGGGTTGTGGACTGTTGGTCAGACAGAACAAGTCATTTAAATCAAAATGGACGTTTTTCAATGTTTTCTGACACTTCATTGACAAAATAATGAATTCCTCAACAGCGTAAATAATCTGTAGATGAAATGATGATGAAACTGATGAATAGTTGCAGTGCTCGAAAGAGCCTTCACCAATCTAATGACACAAGGTTGGAGAAAGACTAACATGTAAAATATCAAGATTAGCAAAATGATGATTTCACCTAATGGGAACTAAGAGGCCAAGACCCTGAGGTGGAGTGTAACTCCAAACCAACAGGGGGCAGCATATAACTAAGAGTCGGGGTCGCCACCTCTATCATAAGAAACAAGGAAATGGCCTCTTCCTCTGTGTACCTGTCACTCAGGGGGACAACGAGGGCGTGTTCAGGGCCCGGGCTCACGGCCAATCACAGCCAAGTTTCAACCCTCACCTTGAGCCGAGGTTAGCCTGAATAAATCTGACCTCGGCTGATGGAAGCTGTTGACACGGTGGAGAACAGTTTCCCACACAGCTTTACCTTCCAGTCTGATTATGTAGCTGGTCGGTCATTTTCTCTGGTTATGTAAGATGGTCGTTAAACCCAGTCTGCACAGTTAGAGACACCGGGAAGATGTGGTGGTGGCAGTTACACTGACTTTGAATCATTCCACTTTCCCTCTGGGTGGTTAAGATCACGGGCATTTCTCACTGTTTTTCTGAGTTTTTACAAACCAAACAATCAACTGATTAATTGACAGATGATAAATCCATGTTGAAAACAATCATTAGCCTTATAAGACAGTAACGAGCTCAGCCTCGACGACTACAGCAATAAATGACTTGGTTATTAATGAATTAGTCGTATTGATCTACTTCTATAGTATATAACACCGTAGCAGTCACATACGTTTGCGTATGTAACATTGTCCATTGGGTGTTTTTACAGCGTGATATTATTACTTTTAATGGGGAAAAGATCTGAGTAATTCTCCTTCGGCCAAAAGTACACTGAAGGAAGCGAACGAGGGTGTCCACATACTTTAGGCCGTATAGCGTACTGACGAAGTGTAGTTAGACGGCAGATGTGTCATAAAACTCCGAACGTATCCATGCGTGTGACCGACAGGCCGCTGGATCCGTACCGGTGCATGAGGGCCCTCAGGGAGCACCACAGGACCCGCTCCCCGCCGCCTCCGGCGCTGCAGTACGGGTGGAAGAAGGCCACGGCGGGGCCGCCGTCCCGGGCCCGGCGGGCCCTCCGGCGGCCCCGCAGCCACAGGCGGAGCCCCAGCAGGAGCAGCAGCAGGACCAGGGTCAGGAGCAGGCTGAGGTAGGCGCAGGGCGCGACCAGGGACCACAGCAACCTGAGGAGGGGCAGACAGAGCACGGACAGCCGATTAGCCCGGTGGCTGCTAGGGGAGCAGGAGCAGCTGCAGCCGGAGGAGCCCCCGGGAGCCGGGGGAGCCAGCCGGAGGAGCCCCGGGAGCCGGAGGAGCCCCCGGGAGCCGGAGGAGCCTCCGGGAGCCGGAGGAGCCCCGGGAGCCGGGGGAGCCAGCCGGAGGAGCCCCCGGGAGCCGGAGGAGCCCCCGGGAGCCGGAGCAGCCTCCGGGAGCCGGAGGAGCCGGAGGAGCCCCGGGAGCCGGAGGAGCCGGAGCAGCCTCCGGGAGCCGGAGCAGCCTCCGGGAGCCGGAGGAGCCAGCCGGAGGAGCCTCCGGGAGCCGGAGCAGCCCCCGGGAGCCGGAGCAGCCTCCGGGAGCCGGAGGAGCCAGCCGGAGGAGCCTCCGGGAGCCGGAGCAGCCCCCGGGGGCCAGTCGGCGCCGAGAGGACCGAGCGTCGGTTCGGTAGAGAAGCGAAGCGCTGCGAGGAGACGTTTACCTCATTAAGTCGCAGAAACACGGAGACAAGCGGTGCTGCGGCTCCTGTTCCGCCATCTTGACAACACCGCTGTTGACGTCTCACGGCAGTCAGCTGACCCGGAGGCCTCGCTCTGATTGGCTGAGCCTTTGTTTACCTTTACGTCATCCACACGTGACAGTTATTGCTTTATTGATTACGGCACGTTAAAAGTTATACCAGGTAGATTTATGCTCATACAGAGATAAATCTCCTGTGTTTAACCTATCAGTCTGTGTAAATGTCCACATCAAAAATAAGAAAACAAAAAAATGATAACGATAAATAAATCAAATATACGTCCAACATCTAATAATGATAATAATAATATTATTGTTTACAATATTATTATTGTTGTTAATATTATGGTTCATAATATTATTGCTATTATTATTGTTGTTGTTGTTAATATTATTGTTAATAATATTATTGTTGTTAATATTATGTTCATAATATTATTGTTATTCTTATTATTATTATGGTTATTATTATTATTATTATGATTACTATCATCATTCCATGTTTGTGATATTTTCTAATATTATCTACAATATAGGAATAAATAATAATCCAGACAAGACACTTGTCCATCTCTCCACCTTGTGGTTGTATTGTTTACACAATTTACGTGTATAAATTTAGAGTCGCTGAATTTAACAGACGTGATGTTTGCTTTCGCTTTGGTAGTTTTTAAAAAATCTTATTGTAAAAATAACGAGATTATCAGTACTTCCTGTCTGTCTCTGTATCCGCCTGTCCTTTCTGTCCTGTCCATCTCTACCAACCTGTCTGTCTCTTAACTACCTGTCTCTCCGGCCTCTTGTCTGTCCTGATTTAAAAGCCACAGGAAAGACGAGTGACCTCGCCAACAACCAGTGTTTTATTTAAATAAACAGACTCAACCACTGGATTTAATTATTCAGTCTTGTAGGATGAAGTGAATCTGGTCTCTATTAGCACCTTGTTCTAGATGTGATGTTATTTAAATGAAGCCCCCCGAGGCACCTAGCCTGCCATGGCGTTCTCGTCAGAAACTGTGAAACTTGTCACCAAAACCCCTTGAACCGGGTGCAGTGGGGTCACCTTGACTTGCAACGGGCGTGCATTGCCATATAAAGACAAAACGCCTTTCATTCCTGTTTCTGAAGCGCTGCATGTCACTTCCTTCCTCGTAGATCTTGAATACATGCGCTGTCGCCCTGGTCTTGGTGCCTGTCGAGCAGTGAGAGGTGCAGCAGCCGGACGGACCAACTGAGGAAGACGAGAAGTTCTCCCCCGCAACCAGAGACCACCAGCCTCTTCACCTCACCTCCCAGGTAAAGAAAAATTAGCTCAGGTGGCCTCTGATCTGGGCAGGTGTTCCCAAAGGCATCACTGTGGCATCAAAAGCACATGGGGAGGGGTTGGGGGGTGGGGAGTGGGGGGCTTGGCTTTTTTTTCTCCTTTTTTTTCTTTTTTGTTTGAAGGAGGCAGGGTAGAAAAGACAAAGAAGAGAAGACAGATTGTGTAACTGTGTCGGTGAATTCCAGCGTTGTTGCATCTACTTTTGCACAGGCTCTGTTTTGTACATGTACAACGAGAGGTAAGAGCAGTCGGAGCTAGAGAGAGGCCTACAGCCGGGAGGAAGAAGAAGTTAAACCACTGCAGCGAGCTGAAAGGAAAGGAAGTTTGTGGTTTAGCTTCACTTCAACTGCAAAAAATTCTCTCTGAGGCAGCGAGAAGCTGAACAGAAACTTGGCCGTCGGCCAAAGTCGGGGTGTCATCTGTGTCTGAAAACTTAACGTTGGAAAAGGTCGAGGAGCTGCTGTGGATCTGGTCGATGAAAGTGAAGCACGTGTGGAAACGGTGCTGAGGTTTAGCACTGAGGCTCTGGCTCAGACCGAGACCACGCTGCCCAGTAACAAGTCAGTCTTCTGAGGTCGAATGTTCAAACTAGGTATATCAGACATCGTCACATCTCCGATCGATCCGTCACAGGCTCAGAAATATGGAAGCTCAGCTTCATTTTCTTGACATCACCCAATCATGCTTTTTGTTTATCGAGGAGGAGTTTAAAATTAGCATCGTTAAAGAAATTATCGAACCTTCTCATCCTAAACTTTAACTTCCTGATTGTATTTCATCCTACGAGACTGGATTGTTGCTGCTGCTTGAGACCTGGTGTCACAGGAAGAACATGATGGACCTGATCTGATCATCCAACTTTCAGATGTTACACAGTTCACCGAAAAGTCACAAACGATCACTTTCAAAATCAGTCATTACTTCATTTTGTAAATAAGCTAAACTGTCACTTCTCTTTAGGCTCAACAAGGTTTTGTTTAGGACTTGGACTTCGTTTTGAGACTTGTTGGACTTGACTCAGGGCTTCATAGTCACGATTTGAGACTTGTCAAACAAAAACTTTGTCCCACCTCCTTGGGGGGCATCATCCTCTTGGGCCTAAGACTTTAAAGCTGCATTAGTTATTCATTTCTTACCACTATGGGGCAGAGTGACTCTCAGAAGAACAGGTCATGTGGAGTCGTTGCTTTGTGCTCTGGTTTGGTCTGCACCAACACCTGAGGGAAATATCTGACTCTCAGATGCTAAAGATGGTGCTACACACAGCCTGCCGGTTAATCACGGTTAATCACTGAGGGGTTTGGTGAGAGCCTGAGGGACCATAAACCAGAGCCAACAGGGTAAAAGCTGCATAGAGATGCAGAATCAACATTCAGCTCCACTAACAATGCTTTGACATGAGACATTTGACTAAATGACAGAATAACTGTAGCTCTGCTCAGAGATTATTCCTCCTACAGTATGTGTGTGTGTATGTGTGTGTGTGTGTGTGTGGGGTTGTTACATGAGGAGAAGTTGTGTTGTTTGTGGTTTTGACAGTTGATTTCCATAAAAAAAACGTTTGGTTTTAGTTCTGACCCTTGGTTTCCTGGTGAAAACATCCTGGTTTGGATTCAGGCTGAAGGAGAAGCATCTTGTCGCCGCTCCTGTTTCCAGGTGTGAAGGCAAGCATCTGTAAACTTCAATATATTTCCAGGAGAAAGCATTTTGTTTAGTTGCGTATTAACCAGTCACCTCATATTCACACAGCAGGAGTAAAAGGAAACACACTTTAATTTGAATTTTATTTTTACAGATTTTTGAGGAAATTCTGTTAAATTTGTGCCCCATTTGGATGGAAACTTGATTTGTGGGGGTTTGATTGAGTAAAGCCGTTATTAGTTATTCTTATCTATTTTTTTTTTTAATTTTAACTGCCAATATTTTAGCCTAAAAGATGCCAAATAAAATGAGAAATGTTTAAAAAAAAAATTTTACAGCGCTCCAAATTTTTTGTCTAAAACCCCAAGTATTACATTTTCAGTGATTTCAAACAGAAAACAACAGCTAATCCTCACATTTAGAAGCTGGAACATACAAATGTTTGGCTTGAAAATTGTTGGTGATTAATTTTCGATTCACTGATTATTCCGTAAAACCAAAGTGCTGCACTGGAAATCAAACCAACAGCCACAATGTCACCAACTGAACCATGTGACTGGTTAGATGAAAACTTGTTCTTTGTTTTATTGGATTCTAATCAGCTTCTCATCTTAACCATGAAACCAACAATCAAACAAAGGTCCTAAAGAAACAAAATAAAATGCAACACAGCAGCTTCATACAACACAAAACCATCAAAAACTAATACATGGCTGAATTTCCCCCTTTTGAAAGAAAATAAAAGCAAAGACAAGACAACATAATGTATCAAAGATAATAATTACAACAATACATAAAAAACAACCATCTATAAAACAAAGGTTTAGCCAAATGGAAAGAAAACTACTGTATCACTGTTCAATTAAATAAAGTGACTAAAATAGTAAATTAAATGAGTAGAAACAATGAAATGAAAGTAGAGATAATGGTCATTTCTCATCAGAAGTCGAAGCTTCATCACATGGACAGAAAAGCCGCAGTAGAAGAGTAGCTCAGTGACGTCTGCTCCTAAAATGACTGAATCAGTTTCAGACGGGTCAGAGCTGAACTTCGGCTGAGCCCAGTTTCATTTCTGCCTCAGATCTGCAGCTCTGAGGGCAGGAGGTCACTTCTCTCCCCAGACCCTGGAGCTGTGAAGACTCCAGTGTGACTGATGTATCTCTAAATCTGGGCACCTACACTTAGTGAAGCCTCAATGTGTCTTATGTTGAGGTTAAAAATCCCTGATGATTAATGTGAGTAACACTCGTGTAAAAATGAACTTTAGTTGTTTAACCCTAGAATGACTTTCAGGTTGTTTTCACATGTTCTGACTCATGTGTAAATTGCAGTTAGAAGGAAATTTTATATTCATTTGCAAATGAATAAACAACAACGTTAAGAAAGAACCAATTTCAGGAACTTTTCAACACTTCAGGACACTGGGTTCTGCTGCTGTGGTTTGATTTTTCAGTCTGACACATAAGAACAAAATTTTTAGTCATGTAGCAAGTTTCCGTCTTTGTCTGAAATCAGTCCAATTTCATCTTTACCCTTTAAGATGACAAAATAAAAAGGAAACCGTGAACTTGCAATGAATCCATCGCTGACATTTACTCAATGGAAACAGCTGCAGAGGCAGAACCATCGAATGTCTGGTTCCAATTCAGTCCAATAACTTCATTCATTCATTCATTCATCATCAGCAACAGGCTGATTAAAATGAAAAATAAAATTAAAAATTAGATAGGAAAATAAGAAAAATAGGGAAATCCTCAGACAGGTTTAATTTTATCTTGGACTTTGTCTGTTGAACAGCTTCATGTTATCCCTGACGTCTTTGTTTAATGTTGAGGAAAGAATAACTTTAGAGAGTTATAGATCTGCTCTGTAAGAAAAATGCCCTGAGATAACCTCTGTTATGAATTGGTGCTATATAAATAAAACCAACTATCTTAATTTGTGAGCTGAAATCGTTAAATCAAGATTTAGCAGAATGAAGAAATAAATCTGTTAAAAAAAATGACAAATATGTACTTTCATTTTAAACAAGTGTTAGTAATCTTTCTAAAACAGCTGCTGTAGTTTTTATCGGTTAACAGGAGGAAACAGTGAGTTTGCTGGGGCATTTGGACTGCCACAAAAAACGTGTGTGTGTGTGTGTGTGTGTGTGTGTGTGTGTGTGTGTGTGTGTGTGTGTGTGTGTGTGTGTTGTCACGTCTAACTCTGCCAAATAAGGATCTGCGAACTGAGTCAATCATCACAGGCCGAAATAAAATGTCATGTGAACCGTTGCTTCACTTGTCTTCATCTGCATCAGTTTCCGTTCTCTGGTAGAACAAAAGTTATCAGTGACATGATTATGGCTGATCTTCAGTCAATATAATGTTAAGCTCTGTGTGTTGTGTCGGAGTGAAAAAGCCAAATATTAGCAGATTTCAGCCAAAAGAAAGAGAAGATTTCAATAGAATGTTAATTGAGTGTTTGGTCGAAAAAATCGAGACATCACTCCAGCTCTGATCATTTTTTTTGATGCTTCATAGAAAAAAAGATGAATTGAAAAGTGAATGAATGTGTATAAAAATTTATTAACTCAATATGCTCAGCCCCAGTGAATATAGATGTTTGCTGAATCCTCAAAAACAAAAATCAAAAAATTGTTTTTTTGAGCTCCTGCTTCCAAACATCAGTGTTTATGCCATTAGCTCTGACAGTGACTGTGAAACATGAGGAAAGGTGTGATCACAGTCAGGTGAAAAGTCAAATGAGAACAACAACAGCAACAACAGTTTCATGGCTCACCGATGTCTCTGGTTCTGCTTTTTTTTTTTTTAACTTGTCCACAGTGATAAAAGGTGATATCTCACCAGCAGACGTTACTAAGGTTGAATACTGAGCTCATAACGTCGGTTCACGACAAACATTTGGATTTAGAACCGATCGCTGGGCTTATATTCACTGCAGACGAGGATCCTCTGGACGTCCGGCCATGGCTCGCCACGACCCGTCTGGTCTGACTTTACCGGTCTGCAATCGAAATCGAATGTGGTAAAAATCCACATGTTCTTGTCTCGGCTGCCTCAAACCGAAGTACTGAACGGCTCCCACCGTTTGGCCCCAGGTCGTAGTCAGTCTCCTCTCTTAGGAACAAAGTCCAGGGCCGACAAATCGCGGGGAACGCATCTCAGACGCCGCGATGCTACGATTTCATGAGTCATGAGCTTTCACACGGTCCAGGATTTATGTCACACGTTATTTTTCAAGTGGTTCTACATTTGTCAAATTGTTTGTCAACAGTTTGTTTCTGAAAACCATAAACCGTTGTCCACATTTGGGAATCTGGGTTTTATTTGTGTAGTAACATGCCCTCGTTGCCATTATTTAGACAACCCCCCCCCCACACACACATGTACTTGTCTGGTGGTCAGAGAAGTACAGGTTACCTGTGCAGGTGTTCAGGTCCCATTACACACATAACAAACACACAATCGCTTCTCTAGAGGAGGGAAGTGCAGCAGGCAACAGGAAGTTCTCAGCTGGCAGAAGCGAGAACCGTCAGCACTTTGCATCACACAGACCGGATCTTCCAGTTCCTCCTTCTCTTTGCCACTGACCACGTCTGCCAGCCTCTGACTCACAGATGTCGTGTGTGCGTTTGTCTCAGTTTCAGGTTCCAAAATGGACGCCACCACCCAGATCTCTCATGAGGAGCTGGAGGAGCTCAGAGAAGCCTTCACAAAGATCGGTGAGAGAACCAAGACCTTCAGATCTGGGAAATTGTTAAAGGCTTCATTTAAAAGAATAAATGGGAAGATTAGTGGACAATGTCAATAATCATTAGTGGTGGGACTACGTGTAGATTTCCTGGGTCAGGAAATAGCTGATTCACAAGAGGGGACACGTAAGGGTGGAGACGACAGAGATGATCGGTGACTTCTTCGTTTACTGAATGGGAGTCAAACAGCTCATTATAATGAAACAACCTAGTAATGAAACAGGTAATAAATGAACCGGATTTAAATAAACCTGAGAGAGAAATGATCCAAACGTTACCCAGGTTGAACGTTCAGTAAAGTGTGTCATTTGTATGAGAACAGTATTGTAGTTCTGTTTTCTCTTCCTGGTCTGTGACCCGTGACTCCACCTGGTCCTGGTCCTGGTCCCGGTACTCGTCCAGATGTGGACAACAGCGGATTCATCAGCAAAGACGAGCTGACCGAGCTATTCAGAGCCGCCAACCTGGCGCTGCCCGGCTACAGGATCCGAGAGATCGTCCAGGAGCTGACCAAGACCAGCAACCAGCTCAGCTTCGACGACTTCACTCAGGTGAGCACGCAGGTCGAAGGTCACAGACAGACAGACAGGCAGAATTCATCTTGATACAGTCATTGTCTCATTTTTCTGGGCCGGTTTGGCGCAGCTTCTTGAACAGTGTTTTATTTTAGCTCCATTTCTGTTGCACAATATTCAGGTCCGATGTAAAAGTACTTCAATCCAAAGAATGACTCCTGCACTCAGGAGCTTCATGTAGTTGAAGTATTAGCAGTTTTAAAGCAGCAACAAATAGGAATCCTCCATTAAAGTACAAGTATCTCAACATTGTAGTTAAGTGTAGTAACTGAATAAATGTTCAGTACTTGTGACTGTATGCTGCCTGTAAATGAAATGCTCTGCTCTAGAGATTAGACTTGATTCAGCATGTCACAGCACAGACAGAACATGACCTGGTCCAGAACCTTCAGTTGACCAGAACCCTGTTCTGTTCCTGTGGTTCCGCCCTCAGATTGTCCATGGCCTGAAGAGCTCTGAGGTGGCGAAGACCTTCAGGAAGGCCATCAACAAGAAGGAGGGGATCTGTAACGTGGCGGGGACCTCAGAGCAGTCTGGCACCCAGCACTCCTACTCAGGTGTGTATGAACACACACACAGACACACACCCACACACATATACACACACACACACACACACACACACACACACACACACACACACACACACACACACCACTTAGCATGTACATGATTAATGAAGAGATGAGGTTAGTTCAGTTCAACTTTAGAGTAGACCCTTATTAAACCTGATTAGACTTGAGCTGAAACGATTTGTTTCTTAATCAATTTGTTGATTGACAGAAAATCAATTTGTAGCAGTTTTGATTAATCATTTAAGAAATTTTTTTCACATCATAACTTCTCTGGTTCTCGCCTCGTATCTGTGAGTGTTTGTTGGTAAAGTGAATGTTGTTCGGACAGAACAAGAATAACTGAGGATGTCACCTTGATGTGAAATGAATTGATGATGAAAATAATCAATAGTTGAGACAGATGTTTCCCCTCAGCAAGTCTCTCAGTTGATGTTTGGTTGTTGCTCTGATAAATTGACTGATAAATGCATGGAGTTCTGTGCTATCATATAACAGAATAGGCATTTGTGAAGAAGAGGAGATATAATCAGTGACAGTTTGGGTTTAAAAACTGCTGACAGCTGATGAGGGTCTCATTGATCATTGATCAGTCATTGACAGTCGTGTGGGTTTTGTCAGAGGACGTCTGGGAGGTCAGGGGTAGATCAGATGGAGAACTGCTGATGTAGACTGGGGGTCTGATGCGGTTTCTCTTCTACCTACAGAGGAGGAGAAGGTGGCCTTCGTGAACTGGATCAACAAGGCCCTGGAGAAGGACGGCGACTGTAAACATGTCCTGCCGATGGATCCCAACAGCAACGACCTGTTCACCGCCATGGGAGACGGAATCATCCTCTGGTATTTTTCACTTTATTAGCGATAGACAGAGAATGAACCGGCGAATGTTTCGATGACCAAATGATAATTTAAGTCGTTTTTTATCAAAGCTTGCAGTTGGTTTTTGGACTGTTGAAGAAAAAAATCTATTTCCAGATGCAGCCTTGGGCCTTAGGAAATTGTCACAGGCATTGTCCCTATTCTCTATCATCTACAGGTTATAGATTATTATAGATCATAGATTGATTGATTATATGAGAAAATAATCAGTAGATGAATCGATAATGAAAGTAGTTGTTAGTTTTGGCCACGCTGTCAGATTTTCCTACACTGCCCAGTAACAAATTGAAAGGAATGGTCTGATATTTGGTGAATACATTTATTCACTTTCTGGTTGAGAGTTAGATGAGAAAACTAATACATTACATGTGTGTAAGGAGCTAAATATGAAGCAACTGTCATACGCTAGTTAGCTTAGCTCAGTATAAAGACTGGAAACAGTTAGCTTAGCTTATCATAAAGACTGGAAACAGAGGAAAAAAGTTAGCATGGCTCTAAAGCATTCAGAAAATCAGTTTTCCAGTTGTGTTTTTGAGCCTTATGTTGTTGTGTAACGCTTTTACAAGATAGAAACCCATAATTGCGTTAACTCCAGTATGTTTGTCGTTACTTGTGGCGGGAATCAGGTTTTCGAGGTCATGTTTTATTCTGTAAATGTGTTGTAACTGTTGAAACGCTCTGACTGGACTTCGATGTGATTTTTGTCTCGTTAGTAAGATGATCAACTTGTCTGTCCCCGACACCATTGATGAGAGAACCATCAACAAGAAGAAGCTCACACCCTTCACCATCCAGGTGAGGGGGGGGGCACCTGTCTTCAGTTTGATCACACTGTGCATGTTACTGACTCTGTGTAACCGTTAGTCTCACTGAGGGTCTTTGTGTCCCGTGTCCTGGTCTGTGGTCCCGCAGGAGAACCTGAACCTGGCTCTGAACTCGGCCTCGGCCATCGGCTGCCACGTGGTGAACATCGGAGCCGAGGACCTGAAGGAGGGCAGGCAGCACCTGGTCCTGGGTCTGCTGTGGCAGGTCATCAAGATCGGGCTGTTCGCCGACATCGAACTCAGCAGGAACGAAGGTGTGTGTGTGTGTGTGTGTGTGTGTGTGCCCATGTGTGTGTTGAATCAACATCACGATTGTTTCTAATATTTTGTACAGTCCTATCAAGAAATATCAAGAGGGACAGATTATTAGAAACTCTACTCAATAAAATTATAATCCAGTAAAATCACCACAGTCTAAAGGAACAGTTCGACATTTTGGGAAATTCCAGCAACATAACAGCTGGTTAGCGTAGCTTAGCATAAAGAGTGGAACTGGGGGGAAACTGCTAGTCTGGCTCTGTCCAAAGGAAATGAAACCCACCTATTAACTGCCCTACAGCTCACTGATTAACATGTAATGTCTCATTTGATTGATCTGAACAAACAATGAAGTGTATAAACGACAAGTCTTTTCATCACCGTGAGGTTGAAGAGACTCGAGGAAGTTTCTGCTCCAGCCAGTAACATTTATCTGAAAGCTTTAGGTACTGGTGGTTTTAAAGAAAGAGATTAATAAAAACTTGCACCTGTAAAAATTATCAGTATTATCAGATTAAACCAGTTGTTCTAAACCTTTCTGGTTTGTAATCTCTGGCCAAAAGGTTCTTCTTCCATGTGTTCAGATGTTCTATTAATTGTTAGAGACATTTTCCCTCTAAACGTGTGTGTGTGTGTGTATGTGCAGCTCTGATCGCACTGCTGCGTGACGGTGAGAGTCTGGAGGACCTGATGAAACTCTCCCCTGAGGAGCTGCTGCTGCGTTGGGCCAACTATCACCTGGAGCAGTCCGGAGCTGGCAAGATCGGCAACTTCAGCTCCGACATCAAGGTGATCACACACACGCACACACACGCACACACACATGAAGATTTTTGACAAAAGCGAAACAGCAGCCACAGTGACGGAAGATCCCACTACAGATAGGAAAGTCCCAGGTTTACAGACATGAAATATGCTGTCAAACTGTTTATTTGTCAACAGTAATGTTTACTTGTGATGCTAAAAGTAACATTTCAGTTTTAATTCCAGGCTTTTTTAAGGGACCGCTCCATGTGGGGGCCATGGATACTTAGTTCCACAATTCCCATCAACAACCCCCCCCACTCCTAGTTTATAAAATACATATTTACCCGCCCGAACCAAAGATGATTGATCCCATAAATTGATATGATGGGTTTTATGTCTTTGTTTCATAAAATAAAAATATGTTTTACATCTGGTTTCCTGGCCTCCTCTGTTAAAATCCACCTCACTACTTGGCTCTGCAGCTGTTTCCTGTGATGACGTTTCCAAACTGTGGGTTTGTTTCAGGACTCCAGGGCCTACTACAACCTGCTGAACCAGGTGGCCCCCAAGGGGGACGAGGAGGGAGTTCCCCCCATCGCCATCGACATGTCGGGACTCAGGGTAGGAGAAACCTGACAGTTGACAGTCTAAAGGAATAGTTAGTAAATGTGGATGTTGAACGTTGAGTTTAACCTCCTCAGTCTAATAGGTTACTATCACTAGTTTATTATTTACATTAGTGCTGAATCTAACAGCCATTTTCATTGTGAATTAATCTCCAGACACTTGCTGTTATTGTCCTTTTTCTCTTGTGTATAAAATCCCACAATTAAGTTCCCCTAAAGCTCAAAGTGACGTTTTAAAATAAAACACTCTAATTACAATATAAGAATAAAATTTAACTTTATATCTGTAGCAGTTTTCATATGTTACAAAATCAATGATCATTTAATTGTCACATAAAACAACAACAATTGAGAGCTTCAACAAAAATTAATCGATTATTAAAATAGGTGTTTGCTGTAGATTCATTTCTTGTCTTTTCAGCTTTTCTGTGTAAACAGTGGAAATGTAAAATATAAACATCATTTTCAGTTTCCACCAATGTAGCTGAAACTGAGACAAACGGCGAGGTTATATTCCTCCGTGTTTAGACCCGGTCCTCCTCGTCTCCCTGCAGGAGAAGGACGACCTGAAGCGAGCTGAGTGCATGCTGGACCAGGCCGACCGGCTCGGGTGCCGACAGTTCGTCATGCCGCCAGACGTGGTCCGAGGGAACCCCAAGCTCAACTTGGCCTTCGTGGCTAATCTGTTTAACAAGTACCCGGCTCTGAAGAAACCGGAGAACCAGGACATTGACTGGAGCTCCATTGAAGGCGAGTTTAGATCTCGTTTATCTTATCTGTGGAAAGAGTCCAGGTCTGGGTCCAGGTCCAACCCTGCTCCTCTGTCCTCAGATCCTCTACAGATCCCTTAATAGATGAACTGGGTGCCTCAGTGTTTCCTGTGAGTATTTTAATCGGTGCCGATGTCTCCTCCAGGTGAAACCAGGGAGGAGCGAACCTTCAGGAACTGGATGAACTCGCTGGGGGTCAACCCCCGGGTCAACCACCTCTACGTGTAAGAACGCTCACCGCTCTCCACCGCTTTAATGGTGACCCTCGTCCTTGACACGGGGGTGTCCGTGTAGGGCAGTGAACTGACCCCTCCTCCCTTTAAAACATGATCAGAGGCAGCAACATGGAGGCCAGCGTTCCTCATCCTGAGGGAGGGGCCAGAGGAGAGGACACTCTTAGGGCTAACTTGAAATGTTTTTGTGTGTGTGTGTGTGTGTGTGTGTGTGTGTGTGTGTGTGTGTGTGTGTGTGTGTTCCAGAGACATCGACGACGCCCTGGTGATTTTCCAGTTGTACGAGAAGATCAAGGTCCCGGTGGACTGGGACAGAGTCAACAAGCCCCCCTACCCGAAGCTGGGCAGCAACATGAAGAAGGTACGACAGGGTCGCAGGAGACGTGTCAGTGCTGACGGAGGGACGACAGACCGTCCAGAAACCAGTCCAGGTCGCGTTCGCTCAGAACCGGGACTGGGAGCAGGTGGAGCCTGTTGATCCAGCTCCATCATTAGGAACTAATAGTAATGATCATAAGTCATGATTAATATCAGTCAGTTCGGCTGTAACTAAACCATCATCCACAATATTATTCTAACTAGTACATTCACTCCAGTTCTGCACTTAAAGGGCAATTTTGAGGTTCGTTATTGGAGCATTTCCTTAAGTTATTTTATATTTTTAATCTGCTGCAATTCAAAAGAAAATACTTTACTTTTACCAAACTACATTTACAAGTTACTTGTTACTTTGAAGGTTGAAATTTACCCACAAACACAATGATGCATTTTTACAGATACTACTCAGTAGTTAAAATGTTCTTCACCTCATTCGCATAAAGCTTTAGACTTTAAAACTTTAACATCAAAATACACCTTAATACATGAAAAATAATAATAATAATTTTACTTTTGAGACTTTAAGTACATTTTGCTGCTCATACTCCTGAATGCTGGACTTCTACTTGAGTATTTTTCCCTGCTCACGGCTACATTGCCTTGAGTAAAAGATCTCAGTCCCGATTCTGGGTTCTGCGTTTTCCAGCTGGAGAACTGTAACTACGCCGTGGAGCTGGGGAAGAAGGAGGCCAAATTCTCTCTGGTCGGCATCGCGGGTCAGGACCTGAACGCGGGGAATCGAACCCTCACCCTCGCCCTGCTTTGGCAGCTCATGAGACGGTAACAGAAACGCTTCCTTTCAGGTCGGATCCCCAGACGTCCCCCCAAATTAATTTTAGTAAATTTGAAATTTTTAGACTGACTCAACGTAGCGAATCTCGTCTTATATCGTTGAGATATAATCTGGAGTAGTGCAGTTTAATAGGTGTAATAACAATAACTACAGGATAATAGAATAGACAGTAATAGATGTTGTTATGGTTTAATATATAGAGTAGCATTACACCTGTAGAAAAGTAAGTGATGCAGGACAGGTGAGTGTGGAGAGCAGGTGTTGTGGCTACGGGACCGGCCCATGCTGACCGCTCCGCTCCCTCAGGTATACCCTGAACATCCTGGAGGACCTGGGCGACGGCCAGAAAGTGACCGACGACACCATCGTGGGCTGGGTCAACGACGTCCTGACGCAGGCTGGGAAACCCACCATCTCCAGCTTTAAGGTACCGGACCAGACCTCAGAGGGACGGGGGGTGGGGGGACAGGAGGACAGGGAGACAGGAGGACAGAGAGACAGGAGGACAGGGAGTCAGGGGGACAGAGAGACAGGAGGACAGAGAAACAGAGAGACAGGAGGACAGAGAGACAGGAGGACAGAGAGACAGAGAGACAGGAGGACAGAGAGACAGGAGGACAGGGAGACAGGAGGACAGGGAGTCAGGAGGACAGGGAAGAGGGAGGACAGAGAGAAAGAGAGCAGGAGGACAGAGAGACAGGAGGACAGGAGGACAGAGAGACAGGAGGACAGAGAGACAGGAGGACAGGAGGACAGGAGGACAGGGAGTCAGGGAGAAACAAACACAGCCCCAGCTCAGTCACTATTATCACTGATTTTTTACTTGTGATTTTGTTTCAAATCTCCAATAGAAAATGTGATACTTGAAGAGGTGAACCAGGATTTACTGAGCTCAGGGTTTCAGAGTCACAGTTTAATCGTTGACCCGTTGCCTCATCATACCTCATAACCATCACACGCGTGACAGGACAACTCTGTCGTATCACATCCAGCCTCATGACGAGATGTCGTCTCAGGTTTACAGGGACAGCGACCCGTCGTCATCTCGGTCGCCGTCCTCAGGAGAGACACTTAACTTACTTAATCTGTGTCCGCGTCAAAATAAACGGACACACTCCTCCTGTGTGTGTGTATTGTTGTGCGTGCGTGCGCAGGACGGGTCCATCAGCAGCAGCATGCCGGTCCTGGACCTGATAGACGCCATCCAGCCCGGATCGATCCGCTACGACCTGCTGAAGACCGAAGACCTGAGCGAGGACGAGAAACTCAACAACGCAAAGTGAGGACAGATGCTTTTCTAATCGGGGCAGGGGGGGGGCAGTGACCCTGCTGCTTATACTCCACCCTCTATGAACACAGTACATTTACTCTGAAGTACTGAAGTACTTTCCCCTAAATAATTCTGCTTCTACTCCACGTTTAACTTCTGTTATTTTACTTATTATGATTTTAGCTTGAAACCACGATCTTATCAAAACAGAGACTTTGCTAATTAAACTACTTAACATGATATAAAACAGCTAAATTTACACAGTATACAGTACATGATTCATATAATACTGAGTACTTTCACTTGTAATGGAGTATCTTTATACTGTGTTAGCATTAATTCTACTGAAGTAAAGGATCTGAGGAACTTCTTCCATCCGTGTAGTCAGATTGTACCTGAACCACTGTTCAGTCGTGTTGTTCTTTGTTACCGATGGAAACGCCTCACTTCCTTAGTCCGACCAGTTACAGCACAAATAAACACCACCAATCGGCCGCTGGTTTCCTCCGACCGGCTCCGGTCACACACATCCCCTGGTCTCTGAAACCCGGTCGGGGTCTCGGACCCGAAGCCCCGGTCCTCGTGGCCCCTCTCTCACAGGCGCCTTTGTGTTTCCAGGTACGCCATCTCCATGGCGAGGAAGATCGGCGCCAGGGTCTACGCTCTGCCCGAGGACCTGGTGGAGGTCAAACCCAAGATGGTGATGACGGTGTTCGCCTGCCTCATGGCGCGCGGCATGAAGAGGGTCTAAGGACCCTGCCCGCCGCCGGCGGTAACCCGGGTGAAGGATGGGGGGGGGGGGTATACTGCGGCTCATCTGTGTCTGTTTGTGATGAAAAAAAAGTTAAGAAAAAAAGGAAAGTTGAGAAAATAAATGATATATTTGATAGTTTCAGATGATGTTAATATAGTTATAGCATATGTTCAAACAGTGGTGATGCCTCAAGGCAAAGGGACAGTGGAAGGAAGGGGGGGGGGTAAATATGTAGACGTCCACTGTGTTATCAAATGCAGATTAAGTGACTTAGCAGTGATGAAGTTTTAACTCAGTGATAATGAGAACTCAGTCTGTTAAAGCAGGTTCCCTGGAAATAGAGAGATGTGAATATCATCACGTTGATTAAATGTGTGCTGATGAAACGAAGATGTTAAACAGAAGATATTTTTTATCATCTAATTTTTTACCAGCCGGTCGTAGAATTAAGGTTCTTATTCCTGTAAGTATTATCAGTTGATGATTAGTTATGTTTTTGACCTCTGACCTCAATCGGCTTTTATAGGAGTCGCTCTCTTTGCTGCCCTGTTATCATTTTCACTTATCACCCCCCCCTTGCATTTTCTCTGTATATTTCTGCAGGGACATGATTTCTTGTTGAATAACAAACACATTTTAAATCAGAAATTTTATTGCAAATGTAAACAACAAATAAATGAACTTTTGTATGAAAAACCTTTGTCGTTATTTGATCGGATGATGTTAGACCTCACAGAGATCATCCTGTAACACCAACTATGGAGAAAACTCCCCAGAGGATCTGCCCCCCTGTGGTTTAACCTCTCACCTGGCTGCTGTGATGCAAAGGTGTACCCCCGGTTACTGTGACATCACTGTGGGGGCATGGTTACAGGTGCGACAGCGCACACCCCCGATCACACCCAGAGGTGAGCGAGGATGACAAAACCCCAATTCAGACTGTAAAGGAACAGTTCAGCATTTTGGGAAAGTCACTTAAATGTTTTCTTTCAGAGTCTGACGTTCACATTGATCCAACCCTCACGTCTGCACAGTAAATATGAAGCTACGTTAGTTCGGGAATCTAGACGTGTTCTCCGTTTCTTTATTCCAGAGAATTGCCGACCATTCTGGGCACATTTTAACTTTAACAGATCGGTACCGGTTAAAATGAAGCCAAGCAGAACCACCTCAACCTGCTCTTTTAACAAAGTCAAGCTCAACACTGCTGGGACTTCGAGTCTGAAATTATTTTAGCCACTGAAGGATCTGCCGCCGATGGCGGAGGAAACAAATCCTCTCGAGGCTGAAAGTAAAAACGTTCAGGCAGCAGCTTCCCGCGGTTTGATAAATGAAAAATGATCTAATTAATCTGGAGGAACTAGGCAGCACTAAATGAAACGTGTTCCCTTGGGGATGGGAGAGGTGTGATACAAAGTTTCCATGTTTGGTGCCAATGAAGAAATCAGCTGTGAGACGACTTCTGCTTCTGACTCAGTACTCAACAACAAACAGCTACTTTAAAGAGCATCACACTGCCTCAGAGGGGAAGTTTTCTAAGACAATATTACGAGAAGCTGTAGAAGTTTAACTGGAACTATAGTATAATAATGCGGTAAATACAGTTGCTCTGACATGTGAACGCAGCCTGAGGGAACCTGGCTGGTTTTACCAAACATACACAAGTGGTTTCAATCCTCTTGTCCAACTCTGGGCAATAAAACTAACAAATGTGTTTGACTCTCAGCTGAAACTGTCTGTTAGTGGGAAAAAGAGGATCTGCTCCACATCCACGTGTTAAAACAACAAAAAAAAAGTTTTCAGCGACTTATCACAGCTGTTTCAGGCTGCATTCAGGAGCTGGAAATGTTGAGCTGCGTTCTTGGCAGATAGACAGCAGCTTTATTAGCTTCCCTCATCAGCGAGGAGCGTTCAGCCACTACAGCAGGTGTTGAGCTGTTAGAGGACAGACTCTGACCTGATAAAATAAATAATGCACACGCACACGCACACACACACGCACACACACACACACACACACACACACACACACACACACACACACACACACACACTCGTGTGCGCACACACACGCAGGGAGTCAAGTAAACGATTCTTTTAATAAGAGAAAAGATGGATGATTTCACTTCCAAAGGAAAAACAGAACTGCAAAAAAGAAGCTGATCTGCGTCCGTCCTTTTTATTTTCTTCTCGAAAAGAGAAAAAACAGTGACAAAGTTCAGAGGCACAACTGGACAGCAGACAGAGCCGGGGGGGGGGGGGGGGCTTTACTACATATTTACAACATTAACTTTCAGCTGAGCCGCTTCTGCTCTTGAGATGACATGAAAAACCACGTCCCCGGAAGCGGCTTCAACGAGAGGTGGGGGGCACGTCTACTGCCTGTAGCGCCCCTCTGACGGGCATTATTTGGCAGGCTTGGCCTCTGTGGGGTTTTCTCCGGTGTCCAGGGTCTTGAGAAGGCGGAAGAGTCCGGCGGCTTCGCGGATACGGCTGAACTCGATGCAGAAGGCCTGGACCTCGATGAACAGGTCCTGGACGTTGATGATCTTGTTCCGGATCAGTGACTGGAGGAAGACGCAGACCAGACGGACCAGACGGTTCTGGAGGAGAAGGTGAATGTTGAGGACATGCTAGCAAACATATCTTGTATGAGATAAGAACAGTTTACAGGGATGTGTGCTGCCAGAGTTCAGCAGGGAGACAACACGCTGATATTCTGGTCTCTACAATCACTCTTTTTCATTTCTGTTGGTTAGAGGAAGAAGGATCTAGTGAGACGCAGGTTCAGCCTTTACCTGAGGTGGTTCTGATTTAGGGGTTGTACTGTACCTGCATGTACTTGTCTTTGATTTGCTCACAGGTGGAGATGCAGTTGGAGATGTAGAGGTGGATGAACTCTGGGGGCAGGTCCACGGCTGTGGTCAACCTGGGAAAGAGCCGGAGACGAGCTGATCAAAAACAAACCAAAAACGAGAACCAAAATTCGAGCCTTCTCGGGTGTGAATTTTGTCTGGTTCTCTCACTTTTCTACACTGAATCTGTTTGGGTTCAGAACCGTCGATGCTACAAGACTTTGGAGGACGTCTCCTTCAACTGTGGGAATTTGTGGTGGTTTTCTGAGATTTTAGAGACAAAAGACTGGTCAATAGACAATGAAAACAATTTTTTAGACGCAGCTTTAGTGGAAAGTTTAAGCCTCCAGTTCACAACCAATCAGAACAGGCATCTCCGTGAGGTACCAGACTCCTTCTGATCAGCTGTTTAACTTTTAAAATATCTGAAATATTCATTTTCTGTTTTTTCCATGAGGGAGAAGATGTTATTTAATCATTTTAAACAAGTTGATGTTTTTACTTTCTTGTTGAAAAAGCATTTTAGATGCTAATGATTTTCTAAAGCAGTCCTATGACATGTATATGGGGGGGTGGGGGTTCTTTAAGAGTGACTTGACCCAGTCTTGTGCTGCCAACTAGTGGTGATAACAGGCATCTTCCACAACCTGTGTAAAAGCTACAAATGAAGGTGCCAAGTATTCAGGTCATTCTTCAGCTGTGGTTCATGACAGAAAACAATTAAACTGATGACAATTACTACTATTACCTCAGCTTTTTAATGGGGCTGAAAATAGGATTACATTCATTATCAATTCATCTATAAAAAAAAAGACTGTTAAGAGATCATGAAGCTTAAAGTGATTATACTAGATTATACTATACTATACTAACCCTCGGTGTTAGAAGTTGTCTGGTCTGTACAGGGAATTGAGCAATTACCCAGAGAAAATGACAAAGAAACAGCAGCAGCAGCACAGAATTGACATCGAAGCTGCATCAAGTTCATCCACTGTTTGGTCTAGTAAACACAGACCAAAAGCACCAACAAAGACCAACACCTGCTCTGCCCTCCGTTTGCGGGCACCGGTCCTGACGCCGATACACCAGCCACTGACGGAGCAGCCTCACCTGTTGACCACCTCCATGGAATGTAGGGACATGTCCATGTTCACCAGCACCGAGAAGTACTCGGTGATCTGGCTGCTCTGCATCAGCTTCAGCAGCATCTCGATGGCCACCAGCGGGTTGTTCTCCACCAGGTCGGGGAGCTTCGCCGGCGACAGGCCGATGTGATACACCAGCTTCGGGTCCTTCTCCAGCTCGGCCAGCAGCTGAAGGGAGATCACAGGGGGGATCACAGGGGGGATCACAGGGGAATCACAGGGGAGATCACAGGGGAGATCACAGGGGAGATCACAGGGGAGATCACAGGGGAGATCACAGGGGAGATCACAGGGGAGATCACAGGGGAGATCACAGGGGAGATCACAGGGGAGATCACAGGGGAGATCACAGGGAGGCAGGCATGAGGGAGGATGACCAGGGAGAAGAGCTTCCGGTTTCAGGACTCGGGGAAAACCTCGGGTGATGCCGACTCACCTGTGACTGCTGCTGGGCGGACAGCGGGCTCTTGAAGGCCTTGGACATGATGCGTTTGATCTCCACGCCGGTGCTGTTCTTCACGCACATGGACCGGTCCCACTGGACGCCGTGGTCCGGCTCGGTGGGGTTCAGCCACGCCAGCTCGTCCTCGCACACGTGGAGGGGGGGCGGCGGCCGGATAAACTCGGGGCGGAAGTGACCTGTGAGATGGAGAAACGAGGACATGTCGGGGACGTGAGGATGGAATGATGACTTGATAAATTACTAAAGATGTTACCATCAAGCGGCAGCTGGATCCTGGATGGTTTTAGTTTTATTCTAGTTTTTCTAGTCTCCAGGGCACTTTGGTTACCATGGCAACAGCTGTGTCCTCATATTCAGAGAGTCAGCACCATGTGTCAGGATGTGAACAGCAATGAATTCTAATCACTGGACACCACCACAGAAAAGTGGGAATCTACACTGTTAAAGACACTAATCAGACGAATGTCTCCTCCTCCAATTATTGTGCAGGAACCAAAGTTAGTTCCTGCCTCTCTAGTTCAAAGGTTCAGATCCTCAGTCCCCAAAAGGCTAAGTTTCCCCGCAGTGAAAACTGCATGTAACCTTGTTTGATTTCCGGGTGATGCTCTCTGCTTCTATTGCAGAACAACTTAAGCAACTACAACACTTACTCTCCAGTGGGGGACGGGGCCCTGTGACGAGAGACTCGATGATCTGATTGGCCACCGAGCTGTCGAATCCCGAGTTGGACGAATCCGGGTCCGGGTCGTTCAGGATGCTGGGGAAGCTGGCCTTGCTCTGAGTGGGCAGCTCTGACTGACGCTCTGGTCGACAAAGACATGAATTTAAAAAAAAAGGTGCAGTTAAACAAAGAGGAAGAAACGTGGAGAAGTGATTCTGATCAGAATCTGTGTTGTGAAAACTGACTGAGAGCAAAGTGTCTCAGAGATGACAAGCCTTATTCACTAAAATGACCATCAAGGATTAAAAAGGCAGCAAAACCTGACAGGATTAGTTACACTGCGATACGCAAAACTAGCAAAAAAATTACACAAAAAGACAAAATGTAGCCTAAAACCATAACACCAGTAGAATCAAGTGATAACTCTGTTCAGCTACACCTGACACTGCTGAATTTAAAGCTGAGCGCCGTTGCTCCAGAACAGTAGAACTCTACAGTGGACGAACGTGTGCGTTGGGGTTCATTCACCTGCTAGGGCCAGCTGCAGCCCACTGATGTCTATGGACTGGGGCATGTTGCCCACATCCATGCAGGACACCTGTCTGGGCGTCTTCTTGAACAGGTCCCTGGGCGGCGCCAGCATCAGCTGGGACAGGAAGAACTTCTCTGGCTGGGTGATGGGGGGCAGGAAGCCTGGAGAGGTCACATGACGGAGAACAGGTGTGTAGGTGGAGCGTCGACAGAGCACATGTACGGTACAGTCCCAGATGTTCAGGATTATTCTCTCCGAGTTCGAGCCTCAGTGTCACAAAGGCAGCTTTTGTGAGTTTTAAATGAAGGATATGAAAGTGGAATTTTTAAAAAAAAAAAGTACTTCGTTATGAATCGGGGCAAATTCTGAATCAATCTGTGGCACAAACAAGGAGTCTGGAGTGGCACTGGGCAAGCAAATGGACTTAAGATGGCTTCAAGCAACACTGGCCCAGGCCTCAGTTTAAGCCCCTCCTTCAAAACAATGTTCCACACTGGGCTCCAGAGTGAATTGATCTTAAAACTCCAGCTCTGTGATTCAGCGTGAACAGAGAAAATGAAGCGTTTACGAAACAATGATGCGGGCGACTTCATGAGGGTCAGAGCCGCGAGACTGTAAAGTCAGGACGACAACCTTCAATATTTTCCATCGTCACTTATTTTAAACGTCGATATATTGTACTACGCAGCTGTTTTTTGCCCGACATTACTGCAGAAATGATGTGATGCATCATGTCAACACGGAACCAGAACCTCAGAGGAAAGTTTCCAACATCTGGTGGATCCAGGCCACAGAGACCTGAGGCTGTTTGAGAGCAGAGGCAGGAACCAGCCAGTGTTATTGGGGTGTTCCTAATAAAGTGCTCAGTCCAGTACCATGAAGGTGAATAAACACGTCTCCAAAGCACCTTCAACCATCATGTGGGAGGACTGACTTTGGTGCAGGTAGATCAGACTGAGTTAGTTTTAAGCGGTGAGTGTGTGTAGATAACTAGTAGAAGCTCAGGGTATGAGCCCCGCGACACAGTGTTTAAACCTCTGGTCGTCCTGGCCGGAACGCGCGCGCTCACGTACCTGACAGCACCTTCTCCTGCTCCTCCCCGGCAGGTGCGGGGTTCAGCAGGTGGGCAAACACGGCGGCGAAGGGGTTGGCGGCCAGCGGCTCGGTGCGGTACATCTCCCAGAGCAGGTAGAGGGCGGTGAGCCGCTGCGGGGAGCTGGGCAGCAGGTCCGGCTGCTGGAGGAGCATGACCAGCACCGAGCCCACCCTGAAGTGCTCCGCCTTGCCGAAGTAGTGGTGGAAGTGGGTGGAGAGGCTCTCGAAGGTGTTGGTGCAAGCCTCCTCCGAGATGATGCTCAGCAGGTTGGACAGTTCCTTCGGAGCCAGGGTCATGGTCGCCTCACCTGGGCTCGTTCGGCTTCGTGGAGATGGGCAGTGTTAGAAAGCTGTGTGTTCTCGGTTAATACGGCACGTAAAGCATCCCCGCGGTGAACTACGTGGAGTTAAATCATCTTTAGAGAGGAAATCTGAAGCAGCGTAGCTGAAAGTCATTACACGAGTTAGCAACGAGTTAGCTTAGCCTAGCAGCGCTAACTGACAGAAAAGTCAACACAAAAACTACGAAGTCCGCCCGGAAAAGTCCACACTGGCCGGTTGGGCGGCTGCATAACAGTCTCCCACAACAGGGAAACATTAAAAAAGCTTCACATTCGGATCCGTTGAAGCGTTATCGCGACTTTTTAACAGACGTCTGGTTCGTTCGACGTTAGAATCCAGATTTGAACCTTTCGAAGCGGTGCATCATGGGTGTCGTACCCGAGGTGAGCGTAGAGCGAGTACTCGTTGCGTCGGTTGGTCGGGGAGAGGAATGAAGACCGGTGATTGGTTGGAGTTCCGGCCAGACTATAGGGCTGAGCCAATCAGAAGCAGGATGGGGCGGGTCTTCATCGACCTCCGGTGGATATAGAAGTTCTTGTAAATACTCAGGTAGACCTACCTCTACGGTTTCAGCACTTCAGCCAAAATGGCGCCTTGGTTCCACATTTGTTAGCATCTCTGCCTTTTTAGGCCACACATTATACACATTGTGTTTTTATTTGTTTCCACATTGATTCATTGATTTCCAGATGGAAACGCCATGTGGAGGTTCTGGTCGGTGACGGGCTCTGATAAACCGCCGTTTCCTGGGAACGCTGCCTGTAATGTAAATCAAAGGGAAACTCTACCTGACGACGATCAGAACATGACCAGAACCTTCCTTCGCTCTAACATAGACTTACTGATCTTTTAGAGCAAGAACTCAACTGTTCTGAATAATCTACTCTTGGTAAAAGGGGAACAACAGGAATACAATTCTGGTCTAGGACCTCCAGGAGAACCCATCAGACTGTTGATGAGTACATGTAGTGTCAGTTGGAATGATTTTATCTGTTTTGGTTTCATTTTTTATATGGAATTCATAATGTTGTGAAAGATAAAAGTTATAGAAATCAGTGTAACAGACGATGTTATAGAGATTTTGATTTCATTGATTAAACTTTACTGTTTACAGTTACTGGATTCACTAGAACTGAGTTAATGTAATTTGATTTAGTTATTGAAATATATGTGAAAATATACTGGCGAATAAACATTAAAGAAACCAGTCATGTATTTCAGACCTGAGAGAAGAGGAGGCATCTCTGGTGAAATAAAGATGCATTTCAATTTAATGTACCACCACAAATTCTGTCTATTAACATATTTCAAAATGACTGTTAGATAAGTAAAAGTCCCTCTACAAAGGAAACTACTGACCTGAGTAAACTGAAGGGACAATCAAATATAAATAAATTCAAAAACTTTGTATTACTTTGATAAAATCAATGCGTGAAATGATCTGGCCTCCTCTTCAGAAAGATGTTTTCTGAAGTCTTCACGTGAAGATGTTTCTCTACTCGTCATTTCTTTATATAAAACAGGTAGAAACTGAGAATTCTTCTACTTCAGTGTAGTCTACATTATTTTCTTGATAAATGTTTTCCTCTTCAGACTCAGCTGAGAAGTTTTTTACTCTTTAGTCATCCCTTATTCTTTTGTGAACTTTTAAAGTTTGACAGACCTGACCTCTTGACCTCTACTCCAAAACCTCCTGAAAATTCTCCATATTCTAATGAATTAACAAGAGTCACACAGGATGTTAAAACATTTACTCAACAATTTCACTTATCTTCTTTCTTACAAAAGGTCAATGTGCTTTCAGTCTGGTTCACTGTGGAAAATAGGAAGTGTCTCGAGGTGTTCTACCAGGAAGATGCTGCAGACTGACCCAGGATCAGATTCATGTGATAAGAGAGAGACGATCTGAGGGGAAACTCTCAGGTTATGATGGAGCAAAATACTGGGACTCAATCGTCTGAAAATGAAGCAGAAAATCCAGGTGACAGATGAGAAATTCTCTTCAGTCATATTATGGAGTTGGAGATCAAAGACGGGGCCAGTTCGTCTGGGAACTCAAGTTGTGACCAGATCCAGATTGGAGCTGGTTTTCAAGATTAACTTGGAATAATGAAGGTAAACGGTCTGCAGGGAGGAAGAGGAAGCAGCTTCCTGGTAAAATCAGCCTCAGAGAAGCCTCCTAGGAACATTTCACAGATCATCTCGTCTCAGTCCAACATCGGTTAAAGGGAAACTGCAGGAAAACAAGAACCAGAGGCTGAACATGTTCATGTTCAGAGCAGCCAGATCAGACGCACAGACACCCACCTGTCACCTGGGCGTCACAGGATTGATCCAGATGTCATGAGTCCCTGCCCACGTCTCACCAGCAAGCCAGCCGGTGTGTGTGCGTTCAGTGGCTGCTTCACACTGAACACACACATACGCACATACACACACACCCACACACACACACACACACACACACACACACACACACACACACACACACACACACACCGGCTGAACCTTGAGGACACACGACGTCTGAACCAAAATGTGTGTGAGTGTGTCTGACAGCAGGCCAACGCTGCTATGTTCACACGGAACATCGATGTGGCAATCTCTGGTTGATCAGGTAAATTAACCAGACAACAGGGAAACACTGTTTTCAGGTCCATAGCCGAAAAGGGAAGGTGTGGTTCTCACACACACACACACAAACACGCACCTGCATTCACGTTACAACACACTGATATATGGCATAAAAATGTCCGCCTCTGTCTTAAAGGGCCTTTCCAATCAAAAACCACGAAACAGAAACATCACAAGCTCCAGCTGATCAGACAGAGAATAAAGCATGTTGGTGAAGATATATATATAAAAAAATACAACAAAACAGAAAGATTATGCAAAAAAATGTGAATAAAAATGTCAATTATATATCGGGCATGCAGGCAAACACACTGTAAACTTCAAAACTGGCAACAGGTCCAAAATGTCCACCAGGCGGTGCGTTCAGGTCCACGTCACTACACAGAAAAACCACCATGGAAAGAAAAAGGCTCAAATGTCAGACCGGGCAGGACCTCAGATATGTGTGAATTCTTCTTAAATAGTTCAGTTTACTGGTGGATTTTGGTTTGAATGGACCAACACTTTTTTGGACATCCAAAGGGAGAGTCAACCTGAACTGGTCCCTATGATTTTCACACAAGTTTGTGATGATGCAATGACTTTTGTACCATTAATGTCAAGTATTAAAGGTCTCAGTGGCGGTTTAGTATTTAACAGATTTTTTCCACAGCCACAGGAAAAAAAAAAAAATCATTTTAATGAAAGTGGTCCGAGTTAGATCAGTTTCTTTTCTTACAACCTTGGTCTTATCTTTTTTTTTCCCAGCGGTTTCACTTTGATTTTAATACACACAACAATTTTTACACCTCATGCAACAGGAAAAACTTTTTTGCATCATTTCCACTTGTTGATTTGCTTTTCCACTCTATTTGTTTAATGTGCAAATTGAAATTGCGAATACGGAAACACACTTCATGCGTATGTAGAATTTCATCCAATAGTTGTTGAGATATTTCAGTCTGAGCCACAAAATAGGAGAAACAGATAGCTTATCTTTGTTTTCAGACTAAAGATTTAAACCATTAAGTCTAAGGTCAAACTTACAGTCTTGTGTCGTGTAGACTTTTTATAGATGTATGGTAGAAATGATGAGTCATGCCTACAAAAATAAGACCAAGGTTGGAGAAAAAAAAAACATCTAACTGACCTTTAAAGACGGTGAAACGTGATCGATATCAATCCACTAATAATGATCTTCCTCTGGACTGATCCGCAGATGTTTCACGGGGAATTTGTTTACTGAATATGCTGCATGTTTAAATAAAAGTTGGTTCATTTTTACTTCTTTCCTCATGGTGAAAAGCCTCATCTGTGCTAAACTCACAGCCACTTTTCCTCCTCACCCTCATCATCATCATCATCAGAGGAGGAGGGGGATGATGGCTTTCACTTCATTTACAAATTAAAAACTTGTCTTACTGTTACTCTTCATTCTTCTATTGCAGTTTAATTAGTGTAAAGCTTTTCTGACTCTTATTGTCTTTCTTATCCCTTCCTTCTTTAATTTGACCTCCAGCTCTTCTCAGTCCTCAGCATTTCTTTAAAATTCACTGACAAAAAAGATGAATATAAGGTTTTTGAGAAAAAGGAAAGGCTGAGGGGGAAGGAAGGAACAAGGAGAAAACGGGGAGAAAATTCTACTAGAACGCTAGAAGTAAACTGGTTTGAGCACTGGTCTGGTGTCGTAGTGTGTGGATGTAGTGGTCAGTTTGGTCCCACATGGAAAGAAGGACAATATAAAACCAAAGAGAAACCTGAATCGAGTCTGGTCAATCCCTTCATCATGGAGACTGGAGCCGGAGGAAGAGGAGGATGAAGAGATGGAGAGGCAGGGGGATGGGCAGCAGGAGCTGTTTAAATGTGTGGAAATGACAGAAGTTCTCTACACTTGCTCCGGTCCAGACATGACTGAGAGAAAATGGCTCCTCTCCACGGATGTGAAGGGCTGTGTATATTTTCAAAGCTTAGCATCTGGTACTGAAACCATGATGACTAACACTGTTACCATGTCATCTCAGAAACAAAATGCTAGTTGTGCACTGATGGTGTTTGTGGTTAAACCATTGCATTAGGAGGTTAGTTCACGTTGATCACATCATTGATGGCTCCCCACAGCTTGGGGGGGCAGTGAGGGGACACACCTCTGCCTCCTCAGCAGGCTACTACTGTACAACCCTGTTTACCTAAAAAATACACACTCATTAGTGTCAGTTATAATCCTTTGGAGTTTCATCAATTCAAACGCAGTTTCTGACAATATTTATGGTCGGTATCTGGTTTTATTGGTAGTGTCATTTAGATTTTTAGAGACATATTTAGATTCAAATGGACGAACATGGGGGGGGGGCGCTTTTATTTTGAGGCAGCTACAGGCTGCAGAGCTCCATCTCCTCAGAACCAGAACCAGAACAAGGACCAGACCCAGAACCAGCTCCTGCATCCTGCTGCTGAGGGGAAAACTAGTGGCCCAGATGGAGGCTGTGATCATCACTGACTGCCGTCTTCACCGAGTCAACCTGAGTCGGTTTGTTTGGCTGCGCTGGGATCAGTTACACCAGCTGTTGCCACCATGGTAACAAAAGGTGTCATCCAATCAGCCATGACCGAAATCTTAAGGATTCTAACTTTAAAGCCCTTTTTCATCCACAAGTAATAAAACACTAGAACTGCCTTTCCACACAGTTTTTATCCTTGAGTTGCTATGATTTATCATCAATTGTCACCTCTGACAATCAATAAACCAGACTCTAGTATCTGTGTGATTAAGCTGTGTGGATCTGTGTTTAAAGCCAGACAGAAAGAACCACGGGGTCGATAACAGCTCAAAACAGGGATGTGCTTCGGAGGAAGGAAGGAAAACACTGAGGAAGGGGAGAGAGTCTCTCTGGATTCAGTGTTTAGTGCAAAGGTGGCTTTTGCATAGCTTTATCTTTTTAAAGTCTGTGTTTAGACCCAAAATATAAGTGATAGGTCATATTACACTTTCTTCTGGGTTCCCACATGGTTAATACTAAACTTATCCTTTGTCCTATGCTGGGGGTCGGGGCGAGGGGAGACTACAGGTGTTTTCTTGTGTTTCACAGCAGAATTGGTGACCTAAACACAGCCAGGTTTGTTTTTCTGTGAGCATGAAACTAATGTTCCATGATCAAAAAGCACTTAATTCAACAGCTTCTTCCATCAAGATAAAGTAGAACAAATTCCTTTTACTTTTGTTTTAAATCTCTCTTTTGTACACAAGATGATTCTGCTTAGCTTTCACTCTCTTTATTTACAGTCTTAGCAGAGTCACTGCATATCTGAGTCACTTATTCTTTTTTTAACAATATCCTTCTAAAATGTCAGCGATCAGCATATGAGTTGTACTATGCATCATCTAGGAAAGTTTTTATGAAATTCTGTATTCAATTAAAATTTGTTTTGAGTATTTTGTCTAAGCAGATTGATTGATGTTTAGTTGAGGTGGACAAAACGTTAATATCATCTAAAAGTGTAAGTGGTGTTAAATCTAACCATGTGTATCTGGTCTGTGTGATCAAGTTAGACTGCTTTATTTCTCTGAGAAGAGGGAGAGTGATTTTTTTTTTAATGCAAACTAAGCATTATAAAATTCATTTTGGGATTTGAGAGAAAACAAACTTGGGTATGCTGAAGTCAAGCAGCATTTAAGAACATCTTCATTTTAGGTTGCTTTTAGGCTTCAGTCAAAGAAATGTCAGCCACCTTCAAACCAAACTGGTTTCTCATGGGGGGGGGGGTGACATTGGTCAGGTGTAAACATTAATACGCCTGAAAGTGCCTCTCAGTGCCGGACAGACGTCGCTCCGACAGCAGGCCTTACAGGAGCTAGAATCAGACTCTGTCATACACTCACAATACAATATTAGCAGGTGATTTTTGTTCACAAGCTCAGATTTGCTTATGACTGGTTGGTGAGAATTTAAAGGGACCAAAAACAAAACTGGAAGCGAGTCATTCTTTTCCCTTCTGGTTCAAATTCAAGAACCTGATCTGCAGCAGAGAGACGACAAGAGGAGCGACTGGACAGACGGGACAACAGAGCTGCTCTTCCTCCTCTTCCTCAGTCGGCGTAGTGCATAATGGACTCCACGTAGTTTCCAGGGAAGAGGCCGGTGGTAGCGTTCATCACTCCTTCAAACCACCCATCCTCATTCTTCTTGATGACGTAGATGATGGCTCCTTCCTGAAAGGACAACTCGTCCTCTTTGTCGGCCGTGTAGTCATAGATGGCAACCACTAGGGGGCGGTAAACATACCAAAGTGTTATTACTTTCTTTGATCAGTTTTTTTTTTTCTTTTATAACAAAAGGCAAAGAAAAACCCAAACCAGCAGTACCCACCCACCAAAAATGTAATTAAATAAGTGCACGAAAGCTGCAACAGTTAACAGATCAGTCAATCAACAGAAAATTAATCTGTAGCTATTTTGATTACAAGCCTCAAGTAATTTTATTAAGAAACAATGGGTAACACTTGATTCTACAGGCCCCGTATCTTCCAGCTATTTTCCTGGAAACTTTCCTCATAATTTCCTAAAAACTTGGCAGGCATTAAGGGTCAATTCGTACTTTGCATCCGTACGCAGACGTCCACAACTGTGGTATGAATGGAACCACGTGCATGTCTGAGCGGAGAAATGTCCAAAGTCGTCGATGAACACGGGAAGTATGTCTGTGCCTTTAGATGTAATTTTTAGGAAATTATGAAGTAAGTTTCCAGGAACTTAGCTGGAAAAATACAGGGCTGGTAAAATAAAGTGCTACCAAAAAAGATTCTCTGGTTTTGGATTCTCAAATATGAACATCTTCTGTTTATTTTAGTCTCTTGACATCGGGACACTACTTTTATTTTATAACCATTATCTGACATTTTAGAGACCAAGCGACAAAACAATTAATCGATAACGATTTTTGATAATGAAAATCATCGTTAGTTGCTGTTCTAAACAAATAAACGAGTAAGAAAACAAACTAGCTCAGGTCAGACTTCACTTCATAGATGCATACATACAAGAATCACCTTAAATATAATCTTAAACCAAAATGTAAAAATAAAAAGACTAAAGACCATGGATACAAAATATGAATCAGGTCTGTCTCAGGCTGAGCTTACTTATTGAGGTTACTTATGGTCGTTTATTTTGTTGTGTGGTGCATTGCGGGAAAGAGATATAGTAGTTCAAACTAAACAGGGGACAATGGTGGAGGTCCAGGAAAACCTCAGAGACCAGAGGGGACATTGTATCAGTGCTGTAGTAGTAGTGTAAAGTGTAGGTGACGTGGGACATGGTGGGTATTTGGGTATATGTACGGCGTTACCTTTCTCCAGGTAGGTCCTGGGGGCCCATGGTGGATCTTCCTCAGCGTACGGGTCGTTGTACTCCACCACTGCTGAGTCCTCCTCTTCGTGTCCGTCTTCCAGTGGCTGAGGAGGAGACAGGGGCTCCTTGGGCCCCGACTGGGTCTCAGGCGCTGGTTGAGGGGGAGGAGGGGCATCTGAAACTGGAGGTGGAGCAGATATGAAGAAGAGAAGCTACAGTTCATTCTAATGTACTTTCAGACACAAGGGATTACAAGTGATATTCAAACCAAGGACACTCATGTCATTCATGTGAAGCACCTAATATCAGGACCAGTCAGTATCATCCAACCACAGATTTGGATCAGTTCTGGACCTGCACTCCCTGTCCAAAATGTTCCGTCTACAGGAAAGAAAATGAACTGCACCAGCTTAGACCCACAGATGCTGACGTGCCCCTGGAGAGGGAAGTAACAGCCGCTGTTAAGGTGGTACGACTGCTTACGTCAGTGCAGCATGTTCTTATTCCATATTTAATCCTCTGCGGAGTTACTCTTTACAGGTTTAAACAAACAAACTAAAGCCCAAGCAGCTCTAAGTGAGGATGGAGAAACTGTAGTAACATTTGCTGCCCGCAGGAGGCACCAATGGGTGTTAAACTGCAGCAGCTTTAACTTCCCTGTAGGTGGCAGCATCAACGTGATTAATTTACTATGATACTATTCTAGGAATAACGACAAAATTTACAGAAGCTGGACTTAGCTGCTATTACTTTATGCAAAATGACTGGGTAACAACAGCACTTCAGCATGTGAATGCGGAGAGTTTTCTGGATCAATCACAAATTTAAAATGAAGTGACAGCACAGTCCAGTGCTGACAACACTGTCCAATCAGTGAGCAGCCTGTCAGTCCGTATAACTTCATGTTTACATGAATCACACCAGAACAGGCTGAGAAAAAAAGCTGTGAAAATGAACCAAACTCCTGGTGTGGATTCATCCTGAGTTATGGTCCAGTTCCTCCAGGTGCTTCACATCTAAAATCATCCTACAGTCTCTTAAAAAAAATTAAATGCTAAGGAAACTTAGGGTAAAAAGAAAATGGAAGAGGGAGTTAGTCAGTGCTGCATCAGTCTGATCAGTGTTTTACTGTGAGACGTTCTCTCACACACACACACACAAACAGTACTTACTGGACTCTTGAACTCGAGCAACAAAACCCATCAGAGGAAGCTGGGGGGTGAACTGGAGGAGGGAGGGGGGCGGAGGGGAGGCTGCAAACATGCACACAAACAAATCAGAGTCAATTAACATAATGAGCTCTTTAATCCACAAAGAATCAGAACAATGGTTAAATTAAGATGGAATTGTCTCATGTCTTCATTTTTTCTTTATGTAGCATCGTGTCACTGACAAATGTGAACCACGCAACAAGAGAAGAGGAACAGTGGTAACCGTGACACCTTTATCAAATCTTCACTACCAACTGCAACCTGCAACCTAAGAGACCGACCCCCCAGTCCCCTAGACCCTCTAAGAGCTGCAGGGTCACGTACCTGGGCTTTGGTTGTAGTAGGGACCACCATTGACCTCGTTCTGTGTTACGATAGGCTGGCCAGTCACAGAGGAGGGGCGGCGGTAAGGCAGTGACCCCCCCACCTGTGGTGCCTGTTGCCGTGGCTGCGGCCGGTTCATACTGTAGAACTGTGGAACAATAGGACCTAACAGGGCAGAGAGGGCTGGAATCAGAGGAAGCACACACACACTGTAAATCCAGTTCAGTATCGTCGTGTCTCTGGTCTCTGGTGGAGACAGATGCATGATACATAAATGTGGTTGTGATCATCACGGACAATGTGTCCATCTCTATCCCTCGTCTCGGTCTGTCTCTGATGGGGCCCTCGGTCTGACCGATGACTAAATGTTGTCAAAGTGTCAGCAGACTAACAAAAGGACAGGACATCCTTGTTCAATCACAGGAGAACAACCACAATCAACTGGGACACAGTGATAGAATCATCTTATCATAATGGGTTGATCCTCTGAACAGTCACCAAGTCAGGCAGCAGCAAATGAGTTATGTAGCTGAGCCATGAAGGGCCAAAACAAGGAACCCACACACACCCACATCCACACTCCCACACCCACACCCACATCCACACCCACACCCACACGTTGTTGGAAATGAAAAAAGGGTGACTGTGATGATGCTACACAAGACGATGAAATTACAGCTAAAAAGGTCACACAGCTTCAGCGATCTGGAAGTGGTTTGGATAGTTAGGACAGAGACCTCTGACGACAAAGACCTTGCTTGTCTACCATTTGAAGAGGTGATGTTAGAGTCCCAGCGACAGAAAGACAAAGTCTGCAGCACCAGCTCGTTAACACACCTCATGTGGTGGAGTCAGTTCAAACCCAGCATTATCTTGTATGGTAGAAACTCAGGGAGAAGCTTCATATTTTAGAGTAAAAGTTATGACACCAGTTAGAAAAAACAGGTTTCACACCTGATCAAGGTGGTTGACTCCAGGTGTAAAGCCCCAGGACGGAAACATTTTCTAAACCAGCGCTGCCTCAGCTTTATGCAGAATGAAGGGAAACGTGAAAGAGCAGCTCAACACACTTTATCACCACTACTGACACGGGTGAGCAGAGACTTATATGAGAGGTCGGTTCTGGAAAAATGTACTTATTGATTCAGTAATAAATAATTGTTTAAACCCAGAACAAACCTACTGATTAATGTTTTTATGCCGGGCCCAATTGTTCAGTTTATCAGTTGGAAAAAGGAAGATGGAGGAGACAGAACTGCGGACATTGAGGGAATGAGGAGGACCCAGTGATGGAGGCGGTGGAGGCGGTGATGCTGGACAAACTCACCTTCAGCAGGTGATGAGGAGGAAGAGAAGAGAGAAGGAGGAGGGGCAGGAGCAGGGAGAGGAGACACTTCTCCAGAAAAGACATTCGATTGGACCTCGGATGTGCTGGGGGCGGGGTCAGAGGGCAGGGAAGTGAGGGTGGGTGCAACTGATTGCAGGTTCGATTGAGGAGGGGAGTCAGTAGGTTGTGAGGCTGTGTTTGACGGCAAAGGTGTGTTGGGTTGTGTTAAGGTTGCGGTGGAGGAAGAGGAGGAGGAGAAGGAGGAAGGAGTTGGGGAGGGGGAGGAGTTAGGAGCAGTGGAGGAGGAGCTAGCTGGTCCAGTGGTCGGGGAGACTTCAAGAAGGAGGGAAAAGCGGGAGGGAGTTCAGGAGGAAGGTTAAAGGTCGGCGTGAGGAACAAAGTTTTTACTGTAACTATCTCAAGTAAAGTGCTTCCTAAACAATAAGATTCAAAAATAAAAAATGACACAGTTTATGTAGTTTCAGGAAAAAAATATTGGAAATTTAGAAAAATCAAAAATAGCTTCACTATCTGACATGACAGGACTGGTGAAAAAGAAATGGAAGGAAGAGGGAAAAAGAAAAGAATCAGGAAAATATCAGAAAAAGGGAAAAGAACAAGAAGGAAAAGAATAGAAAAGGGAACGAGGAAAGGAATTTAATCCTTTCACTTCCTTTATTACAATCCCCAATAGCTTAATCAGAAGAGGCTGACAACACAAAATGTAACAGAACATGACATCTAACCCAAAACAAAATAACAGCAATTTATAACATACACACCGACGAACTAAATTGAATTAATAATCAATAAAATCCCTGATAACAGGTCAGTGGTGTAACAGTGTGACATGAATAACATGTACAGGCCGAGATTGCCCTGAAGTCAGGATGATGGAATAAGAAAGATGTAAAGTTTATAAGTGTGTCTCGTGTATGTTTGTGTCTCGTGTGTGTTTGATTTATTGTTTTTTTTTTTTTTTTTTTGGGGGGGGGGGGTACCTGGGAAGGTGGAGGGTGGGGAGGGCGTGGGTACAGCGATGGGAACTCCCACACAACCGCTGCCGCTGTTTTCTCTGCTGCTGCTCCGACTGCTACTGCTGGGATAACTGCCTCCACTGCTACCACTACACACACACACACACACACACACACACACACACACACACACACACACACACACACACACACACACACACACACACACACACACACACAAAGAGCAGTTTAATCAGTACTGAATGTGTCTTATTTCCTATACACAGTAATTAGAGCTTGACACAAATATTATACAGAAGTTGATTTAGAATTTTAAACATTAACTACAACACATCTCATAGACTGACTGTCAAAGGAGTTTTATGAATGAAGGAGTATTTAATGAGAAAAAGGAAGCAGAGACTCTGAGATAGAAACAAACAGGAAATGAAGGCAAAGAGGAGAAAGAGAAAAGAGAAAAATGGACTAGCAGAAGTAGAACAACAGACTGATGAAGATGAAGACAAAAGACAAGACAGAGACAGACAGACAGGCAGGCAGAAAGGCAGAGAGACAGACAAGTGGTCAGTTGCCTGTAGAGAATCAGCAGAGTAAAGCAGAGCGAGGCTGTAGGTCACGAAGATGAGCAGTGAGTCAGCACAGTGAACATCAGCACCACAGCAATGAAACTAAGAAAAAGCTGCAAACACACAACCTGATTGGCTGAGGGCTCAAGAGTGACACACACTGGATGAGACGTCTTCATTCCATGTGGTGTGTAAGATGTCAAAATGTGCCCATGCTTCTAATTTGTAACAATATTTAATTAACTTAATTAATTAGTTCATTCAAACTTGCTTTAACTGAAACTCCATGGCCCCATCTTATTTCGAACCCAAAAACTCTCAAAATTTACAGCTTATTATGATGTTTTGACTTTCTTATCCTCAAATTACAAGTTTTTTCCTCTAAATTCTTTTCTTAATATGACTTTAATATCAAAACACCATGGCATTAGACTCTGTCTTTTAATAATCTGGCTTTAATCTCGAAATCAGATCTTTCCCCCCATTACTGGCCTCTATACATGTTTTACTTTTAAGACAACATTAAAATTTTGGCTGAATTTTGATGTTTATCATTGAATGCAAAGGTTAAATTGAAGTGTTAGTTGTCTGTTCCCATCCAGAGCACCATGAAGCCCACACAGTCACATGAATCATACACTTGAAATGACTCAGCGAATGAGAAGAGAGTCAGTTAGTTGATGCTGTGAGGATGAAAGAAAGTTACTGAGGATCCTCTGTGTTTGATCAGCAGGGATTCACAAACTCAACACAGACATTTACAGAAAATTTCTGTCAGGATCATTTTTATACAAGTATAAATTCTTGAATAATTCTTGGCTTCTCTTAGCTGCAGCTCATGCAAACTGACATCTGGGCCATTAAATGTTTACAGAACATTGTAATAAGTTCAATCAGGATCTCAAATAAAAAATAATTAAAATTATTAGCGAGTTGATACATTTTAAAAATAGATTGGGATGTTTGATGGCAGTATTTTTCTACCATCTATTGTTATATGAACAAGAACTTCTCTTTTCACTATTTAAGTTACAAAGAAAATGCATTTTTAATCAGAAATTATCAACTTTTCATGGTTCACTAATTAAAGTGACCATATAAAAAAAGACTGTTTCTCATGGACCAAAGCGAAACTGACTCCCTGAGCATCACTGCTGGATCAAACCACAGAGGAAACTGGTCAGCAGGAGCCAAAGCAGAGGAAAGTGTGATGAAGCCAAGTTTAACAATGATGCCAGAGGAAAGCTAATAAATCACAAGTGTTTTGGAAAAATGTAACAGAAAATCACAATATGTATTTATTTATCTCCAGTTTCACTTTTAAGTTTCTGTCTTTTAAAAAATTCATGTGTTGTCCAGATTTTTCACATCAACAATCAACAGAGATGATTTTAAACACAGGCAAATTCTCATTACGGTTTGAAGAAATACTTTTGGAACAGAAACTTTGAAAAACGAACTTATTCTCTCTCTGGTGGAGCTTTAGATAATAAGGATGAGAACACTTTTGAAGGTAAATATGATGCTACAGCAATTGGCCAGTTGGCTTGGCTTAGCATAAAGACTGGAAACAGAGGGAAACAGAGAGTCTGGCTCTGTTCAGGTGTAGTAAATCTGCCCCCCCTCAGCTCTACTGATTAACATTCTTCTGTCTCCTTTGTTTAACCTGTTTCTCCAGCTTCCAGTCTTTATAACTGTCTCCTAGCTCCAGGTTCATATCTATCTTACACATCAATCTTATACCTAAGAAAAAAAGCCATAAGTTTATTTCTCAAAATGTTCAACTTCTTCTTTAATCTGAAATCATAGCAAACCTAATAATGTCATTTAAAGATACAGTCTTAAAAAAGGTGTTTAACCTTCTCTCCTGGTGTCAAATTCTTGTGGCTGAAGTCACCAGTTAATTTAATCTTTTCTTGTTTTTTTCTCTTAGCTGTGCCTGAACTGTAGCTTAAGGATCATTTTACTCAGCTCATTTCTGCCTTTAACCAGGAAACGAGCTCCAAGCTGATCCAACATATTTGCTCATGTTCAGTTACCTCGGTGCACATGATCAGATTAGACTGAAAGACTGAAAATTGAAGAATGAAGTAAAGCACGCTGAGAAAGAAGAACGTGTTGAGAGAATAAGGATGCGCAATCAGTCTTTTGTCAAACCTTAACCGTCAACACATCTGTCCTTCCAGGTTGGGAACTTAAACCCATGTTGTTATTAACCTAATGCTGCGTTGAAGCAAGCCAGAAATAGAACCAGTGATTCCAAACATTTCTAAATCTTTAGTCCCAGACCAGAAATATGGATGTGTTGCATATCAGCCTTTTTGTAAATGCTCTACAAAGAGGCTGATATCTTTAAAAAAAAAAACAACATCAGAGTGAAAAATGGGAAAAGCTGTTTCAGGATAAAGATTTGTTTTGTACTACGACTCCATTAGAGCAGAGGGTAAAGCTCTGGTCCGGTTCTGGCAGCCATGTTTTCACCCGGCTACCTGTATGTTCGAGGTCGATGGTTCAGAGTAGCAGTGCGGGCCGGACTGGGAAGCTGACCGGTGGCCATATTGTTCCTGGTGGGGCTGGAAACATAATCGTTGGGCACCACTGGGGGGCGCACCGGCTCCAGGGTCCTGTAAGGGGAGTTCTTCCTGTACATGCAGAAGGTGAGGGTGAAAGCAAGGTTAATGGAGGGAAGAGGATGTTTGTGACAGCAGAGTCTGGTTCCAGGGCCCTGCAGTCAGGCTCCAACATTACAGGATATCCAGACACCTGAAAGCCTGGAACAAAACACTGCTGTTTCATGTTGTAAATAAAAAAATGTGAGTTGAAGTTTGTTTAAACAAATTCATTTTTGTAAAGTTTATTTTATTCACCAACATCTGGAGCTTCCAAAACAGAACAAATGAACTTATAAACTGTTTTTGAGCCAGTTTATATCACTTAGATTAAAATTTCCAACACTTATTAGATACTAACTTTAATAGCATTGAAACACCTTAAACAAGGTTTTTTTTTTTATTAAGGTTAATGTATTTCAAGAGCCAAATGTGAAGCCATAAAAATATTTATAATTCCACTAACTGTGATTTAAATAGTCATGGACTTCAATATAGAATGATGCATAAATGTAGCATCATGACTAAAATGCAATTATACATTATTTCTACATTATGTTTGAGCTGGGTTTTTGCCTCCTTTCTGTATGAGAACAGGGAAATCTGTTAAGGTCATTTTCAAAGGTCAGAGGGTATTTTTAGCCATTTACAACTCCTCCGGTGTCTCAAAGATGTAGAGATTAAGGACAAATGAGCATAATCAAAAAGGAAAAACACACCAAAACCAGGCTGGAGAGAAACTGCAGTCAGTCTGATACATTCAGGGTTAGAGTTTCTCCCAAAATTTACACAAATGTCTGTTACTGCAGTAGAAAGAAACACAAGCAGAGTATTGCTCTGATATATGATTATTTAAAAGCTAATGAACACGAAACACATATTAAACCATTAGTAGAGTAAAATTACCATTTTAACAGCATGACATGTATAAAGACTGTAACTACACACAAGTTGGTAAACACAATCGAAGAATTAGACATGAACAGAGCAGATACAGTGTGTGAAAATCATGTGAGAGTGTGTTGCTGTTGTTTCAGTGTGTGTAGTGACATAAGGACTTGGCCTGTTTTGCTTGTGATGCCAACCCACTGCTGTGTGTTTGTGCCTTGTCTCTGTGTCCACATTTGCATTTGAGTGTGTGTGTGTGTGTGTCTGCGCATGTGGTGACAGAGGAACAGATGGACTTGGCTTGTTGACCACAGCTTCAGTTCCTACCAACTGCTAAGCTGTTTCTTTTCACCCCTTCTACAATCTCAGACACCTCCTCATCTTAGTCTACACATCACTGCCATTGTTACTGCTATGTTTTAATCATTTATTAAATCTGCCAAAGTACCACTGTCAGCAGTGGAACAGTTTCATCCATCCAGCCGTCTATTCTTCATCCATCCATCATCTATCTATCCATTATTCATCCATCCATCCATCCATCCGTCCATCCATCTTCTGCTGTTTATCCCGGGTCAGGCTGCAGTAGCAGCAGGTTAAGACATCCCCGACACCCCTCTCCACAGCAACATTGTCCAGTTCCTCCTGGGGGTTCTGAGGCATTCCCAGGCCAGGTTAGACATGTAATCTCTCTGGATCTACCACAGGGTCTTGAACCAGCCCAGAAGTCTTCTTCATCAGATGCCTGAACCACCTCAGCTGACTCCTTTCGATGTGAAGGACTAGCAGCTTTACTCTGAGCTTTCTCCAGATGACAGAGCTCCTAACCCTCATCTCTAAGCCTGAGCTCAGCCCCCCCAGCAGAGGAAACTCTTTTCAGCCACTTGTATATGCAACCTCATTCTTTCAGTCACTACCCAAGCTCTTGACCGTAGGTGAGAGGAGGGAACACGGATCAAAAGCTTTGCCTTGCGGTTCAGCTCCCTCCTCACCACAACAGTTCGGTACTATGCCCACATTACTCTGACACGGTACCGATACACCTGTCAATCTCCAGCTCCTTCCTACCCCCATTCATGAACAAGACCCTGAGATTCCTGAACTCCCTCACTTGGGGCACAAATTCTGTGCCAACCTGGACAGAGCAATCCACCGTATTCCATCAGAGAACCGTGGCCTCAGACTTGGAGGTGCTGACTCTCCTCCCGCCAAAGGTCACAGTCCGATGAGTCTGACAGAAACACATCGTCTGCAAATAGCAGAGATGCAGTTATGAGGCCTCCAGACCAGAAACCCTCCTCCCGGCTGCACCCTGAGATCCTGTCCATGAGGATCACAAACAGGATGGTGACAAGGGAGAACTCTGATGAAGGCCAACACCCCACCAGAGACCGGTTTGATTTTCTGCTGAGGATATGGACACAACTCTCACTCTGGTTATACAGGACCCAAATGGCTTGTAACAATGGCCCCGGAGCCCCATATTCCCCCCAGTACCCCCCCAATAAGATCACCGGAGGGATTCAGTTGTAGGCCTTCTCAACGCCTTGCTACTGAGGAGCTTCTTACTACCTACGAGGCCTCTACAGAGATATGGGTGAGACCCCCTTTTTCAAACTCTGCCCCTCTTCAGAGGACATGTTGGTGGGGTTCAGGAGTTCTCAAAGTGAAAATGTCCCCAGCCTGAATCAGCAGCTCTTCTCCCCCCACTGCTGAAAACCCCCTGGGCCAAGCCCTGCTCTCCCTTCCTTAGATGCTGGATGGTTTGCCAGAATTTCCGTGAGGCCAACTCAAAATCCATCTCCACAGCCTCCCTGACCTCTTACCACACCTCGGGTTCGTGCGTCAACGGTTATACAACCAGACTGATCATACATAAACAGCTTGCTGATCAGCAGGTTACATACAACAACAGGAAGCAGCAGAGGGACTAGGTGGTGCTGGGCCAAGTAGCTCTGGCAAGTCAGGCTACCTGGCTGCACACACACATACATTCAGTGGCATTACAACAAGATATCTTGAAATAACTATTGGCAGCATAAAAATGAATTGATGTATTTCCCAAAATGTTGAACTATTCCTTTAGTTCAACAACTACATGACCTATGACCTCACACTGTCTGGATGCTGCATTGCGAGGAGGGAGAGGGAAGAAGAAAGAACCACAACAAACACAAAGACAGGGAGGTGGTTATAGTCAGAATAAGACAACAAAAGAAAGAAAAGATAGAAGAGAGATAAAGACAAAGAGAGAGAGAGGAAGGAGAGATACAGCTGGGTGACCTAGATGTGTGAGGGGAGAGAACACAACAAGCTTTCACAACGAATGACGTTATTCCTCTGAGCACTGCATTTCAGTGTGTGTGTGTGTGTGTGTGTGGGTGTGTGAGTGTATGTCGGTGTGACTGTGATGTCATCCCCCTCTGCCGGGTCAGATCTGTAATAAGCTTGCCGCAGGATGCTCCGTCCATCCATGAGACACACACACACACACACACACACACACACACACACACACACACACACACACACACACACACAGGAAATGCAACACTTCCACACACACAACTTATATCTAAGTCAGCACAAATACAACACATGGTTGAATCTGTGAAGGCGGATCTGCCCTTTTTTAAATTTCCAAGAAACAGAAAAACATGAAAACAGAAGAAAAACACACATGACAACGGATCAAGTGAGTGTGTGTGTTTATTCAGTGGCAAGAAATACTCGCTCGACTTATTATTCATTTACGGATAAATTTGTCTTAAAATATGTTCAGATCTTCCTCTAAATTACAACAAACAAACACAATTTATCTTAACTAATAACACACAAATCATTGTGTTGGTCTTGTCCATATTGAAAATATTTTTCTAACACTCACAGTTTGGGTAGGAAAAATTATGAATTCCTCTGCTAATGACATCAACAAAAGGTAACTGGAGTCAGGATTTATTAAACCTGGAGTCCAGACAGTGAGACCAGACCGGAGGTTCTGGGTCAGAGCTGCTCTGACTAATAAAAAACACTTGAACATTTTTAGTTTGTTGTTCAAAAGAAGCATCTTCTGATATGAACCAGGCCTTAAAAAAAGATCTCAGAAGACTCAGAATGAAGAGTTGTTGATTTCCATGAAGCTGTAAAGGTTCACAGAGTCGTCTCAGAGAGTTTAGACGTTCATCAGTCCACAGTCTGACAAACTGTCTATAAACAGAGATGGTTCAGTTCTGTGGTTTCTCTCCCTGAAAGGTGTCGTCCAGCTGAGACGAGTCCAAAGGCTCAAAGCAGAGTGATCAGTGAGGTGAAAAAGAAACTCAGAGTAACAGCCGAAGGCCTAAAAGGAATCACTGGAGCTGGTTAACATGAGTCACCAGACGCTGATCATGGAGCCTGGAGTCCATGGCAGTACACCACAGAGGAAGCTCTAAATACTGTGCCTGAAGTTTGCCAAAGAGCAGCTAGACACTCTACAGTGCTGCTGGGAAAATGTTCTGTGGCTGATGAAACTAAGGTTGGATGGTTTAGAAAGAACCTGCAGCTCTAAGTCTGGACTAAAAACATCATCCAAACAGGGACGTACAGTGGAGGGAGGGTCATGATCTGGGGCTTTGCTGTGTCTGGGCAGGAAAAGGGATCCCATGTTCTGATCTACAGCTACTGAAGAACTGGTTTGAGGTTCCACCAGTTATTGAATCCAAGGTTCACTGACTTTCCACCAGCACCAAGAAGGTTTAATGTGTTTGTTCAGTAAAGACATGAAGGATTATTGTTATGTGTATTATTAGTTGAGGCACATTGTGTTTGTCTGTGAGGAGACTAGATCACATTTCATTAACAATTAATGCAGAAAACCAGGTCAATCCACCGGTTCGCTGACTTTTTCCTTACCACTGTATATGTGTGCATATGCAGGTGTGTCTGTTACATACCCCAAGATGCCCTTGCCCGCCCTTGGAGGGCTGGGCGGTTTCTGGGTGGGGGGGTTGGACCGGGACAGACCCCCTCCTAGTTTCATGTTCTGCTGGCCGTTCACCTGTGAGAACACACACACACACACACACACACACACACACACACACACACACACACACACACAGGTGAGTTCTCATCTCAGCCCATGTGTTTTGTTTTTTTCTTTTTTAATCAGTAGCAACTGAGACACCGTGTGTACATTGAAGCCACCAGGTTATTGAGTCACTGACGGACGAGTAAACATGATGTCATGGTGGTAAATGATGTGATTTATCAATACGTTATTATGAATTATACTGTACATTACTGTGCAAAAGTTTGGCCCCCAAAGGGACCTGATCTAAGAGTCATAGAGTCAGTCTGGGACCCCATGAAGAGACAGGAGACACAGACAGACTAGATCCACAGAGGAACTGAGGCAGGTTCTAGAAGATCTTTAGAACAACCTACCTGCTGAGTACCTGAAAAACTGTGTGACGGTGAACCGAGGAGACGTGGTTCTGGTTTAAAGGCAAAAGGTTTTCTTAATTGACAAATTGAAATGATTCATAGCCTCTTTTTGAAAGCCTCCTCAATTTACTTTTGGTACATATCTCCATTAAAGTTTATCCAAAAAACAGACAGGTTTAATTTCCTACTATATAATATTCCAATCAGTGCATATCTTTCTCACACTTCTTTAATAACCAAATTTAAGGGACCTTCATACATCAGCCATAAAAATGGCTGATGTATCTTTATCAGATTTTTTTTTTATTTCAATTTTGATATTAGGCTAAACAAAACAAAAGTATCAGTTACCCCCTGTTCACCTGCCATGTTACAAACTCTGCTCTGATTGGACATAAGTTAAACTCCCCAGCAATGGGTTTCCACTAAATCCAGTTACTCTCAAAAAATTAGTTTTACTTTTATTATTTTTCCATCCCCATTTGTATGGAGTATCTTTACAGAGTTGAGTTGGAGGAGAAAACACAGCGCCTCCATTTCCTGAGGAGTGAAAACAGGTGTGATAGTTTGTTCCTTCCTCAACTTCTCAACAGCTTTAGAGTCTTAAATCAGTTTTGGCACGTGCCAGGATGTTTTTTGAATATGTTCTGTGTGAACGGTAGTTAAGGCTTCAGTAAATAAGAGGTTTGTCACTAACATTCCTCAGCAGACACCTTCAGACTGGTATTTTTCGTTCCTCACTTACAGGTCTCATACCGCATGTGTGTAGGTGTGTTGTGCGTCCTTACCTTGAACCTCAACAACCACTTAATATGCCAGTGAAAGCAATGGGAACAGGAGAAAGAAGAGAAAAGTTTTCTAAAGGTTAGTGTCAGTGCAAAAGCATCATGCAGGCATCATCAGCTCTTAGAGACACGAGGCAGAAATAACAGAGCGAGACTCAGAAGAGCTGAAATACACAGAGTCAGAGAGAAATGATGAGATTCAGCTCTAATAGTGAGGAGAGGTTGTACCTAAATAAATCATCCCTCTGAAAACACAGTCTCTAGATAATTAATGCCACTACTACTGCAAGTGCTAACTCTACTTATTGAGTGAGACACACAGTGGCTGTAAACACTTAGCCATGCACACAAGCACATTATCATCACATCAGTCTGGAGATAATATCATCTCCTTATTCTCAGTGTTGAAAACCCTTTTTTATGGCTGTATTAATTTATGTCTTTTGCTTTCTTTTTGTGCTATGTTGAACATCTGTTCCACACCATCTGCAGAAATATTCATTCTGATGGTGTTTACCGATGCTCTAAACATCGACAGTAACTCCTGGTATCTAGACTCAACTACCTGCTTCTCAGCTCTGATGTTTTCTGTTTAATTCCACTGTCTATTTATTTCACTGTTATGGAACATTTTCGTCACAATCACTTTAACATTATTTCTGTCATTATTAGCACCTTGACTCCATGGCCAATGTCATCCAGCATGCTGTAGTCGATGGGCTTCCTGATGTAGCGCACCGGTCTCTCCGGATTGGATGGAGCAACGATCTTATGTGAGCGGGACGTGTTCTTGTTGGTGGTCAGGATGCCGATTTCCCGCCTCGCCACCTTCTCCTTGTGAATGTCAACAGTCTAAAAAGAGAGTGAGAGATTGAATCTAATGACTAAACGAGAATAAACAGAAAATACTGCCACTTACTGAACATTACAAACGTACAGATCACATCCTCGTCACAAATAGAGTAAAATCTGAAAACTTCCACAGTCCTGAACACACTTAGATCTCTGAGTTGGCTGACAGAAGCAGACAGAAATCTACTAACATGTCCAGTAGAGGTTAGCGTTAGCATATTAAAGTTATAACCATTCATACTGTTGGTAACTGCAAATGCATTTCAATAACACAGGTCTCAGAGTTCGGATCAAAATGGCCGATACAGGTAGGAGACATGACCCAAGCAGAAGAAGAAGAAATGATGTAAAAGTCAAATAAGCTGTGGAACTAAAGTTGTTTTAATAAAGACGGCGGTTGACAAGTCGTCCGACCTGGTGACACTGATATATAAACCCTACGTTGTCTAAAATATGTTGTTTATAAGTAACACTGGGCAGCTACTGCTGAAAAGTGCAGACGCCCTAAACAGTAACAACCAGATTAAGAGTCTCCAGCTACGCTACCATGGCTGCACAGCAGTGTTTTGGACTAAATGCTGACATGCTCCTGATCACACAAAGTTTTTACAGTTCATTCTCTAGTTGTTGAGATTTTTCGGTCTGGACCAAAGTGTTGGAATGAGCGACATCAACGTCCATTTGGAGGGGGGGGGGGGGTTAATGGCTGACGATCTTCAGGATTATAACATTAACATTAACAGGCTGTATATGTCTTTAATAAATAAACCTGCTGGTTTGCTGAAAATAAGATAGCTTTGATAAAATATAAAGACACTAACTTGTTCAGTGTGACGACTATTCTGGAAAATTCCAAATAAGTCTTTAGGTCTCTAAGATGCTCAGAATGGATCCAAACTATAAATTTCATTCAGCACTGTGAGCATAGAAAAGACAGTAAAATAAATGATGGCATTTTAGCATGAATGGCTTGTTTGTGTGTGAGTGTGGCAAAATTTGACGTAGATCTAAATCCTTCTTGTTCTTTTTAGTGATCAAACTGTTGCAGGTTGCTGTCTATAAAATGTGTATAAAAAGCCTGTGATAAGTCCCGAGAGTCTGGCGATGACTTTCTTAAATTGCTGACCAGCAAGTGTGAGAAACACATCTCAAACTGTTCTTCGTTCTCTTGCTGTGGATATTTTGGTGTGTTGCATTTTAATATGGATGAAAACCTGTTCTTCAAGTCTGGAGGCAGGACAGGAGTTAAACTGTGAATTCAGTGGTGAACTAAAAGGGATTTTATTTTTAGCGCATCATGTGTGAAACCTGGGGGGGTGAATAGGATAAAACAGCTTCTTTTCTGAGGAGTTAACATGCGTCACAGGACTTTTAGTGGGAGGCTGCTGAGCCAGAAAAAGATAAACCTGCTAAAGTAACAGTATTTTAGCAGAGTTTAACATCCTTGTTTCAAGTAAAAGCAACTGGAAACAGTTTGCTCTACAAACTTGTCCGACTGTTAGACAACCATCACACTTTCCCAACATCGGTTTTTGAGAAAAACAGGAAACACTTTGACCCTTGTCCTTCCAGAAAAGTTTAATCAATCAAAGGAGACGAGCATCCTCGTCACAGAAGAATAAAAACACCGGCTTAGCAACGTCAAGGCTACAAACGACCCATAATGTAATGCACTGGTGCTCTCTCCGTTGGAAATGAATAGCTGATGTGAACACTATTGACTTGTCCTCAAATATAACATAACCCCCACTTTTTCAAATCTAATCTCCAGAAAGAAAATGGTCTTATGGCACTGTATGAAGTTAGTTATATCACAG
>CM029122.1:1297500-1390000 GCA_016859345.1 Istiophorus platypterus | reverse complement strand
TCTGCTGTGCGCCTGCATCTAAACTATATGTTCATAATACAGCAAAGCAGGTATAAAGAGATGCACTGATGTTTGTGTGTGTGTGTGTATGTGTGGGTGTGTTTGCTGAGGCATGATGTAGGTCAGTGCAAACTCATTCATGCCTGAGGTTGACAAGAAACACACTGACATCCATGTGTGTCTCTCTTTTACACACACACACACACACACACACACACACACACAAAAAACACACTTACTGTACATATACACATGAGAAATATTACAACTGACTACAGGAATGTAAACACACACACAGTTATAGATCTAAGTGATCCAGAGCTCTATGTTCACAGCCAGAGCTCAGACGAAACAAGGCCACACTCTACTAATTTCTCCATTATACCGTGGAAAGAAAACCTTTGATTCTTATTGGCCAGAAGCAGCGTCAGGAGCTTAAACACAAACCACAGTTATCAGTGTGTGTATGCACGACTTAAAGTCACAGTGACTCAGGGCTGGTTTGGCAGTCTTTAGCCCCTGTAAACGATATATCTCAGTGTGAAGCTGAACACGTCGGCAGGGTTTAGTCAGAGGAAGGATTTGATCAAATCATTAAATCGTTCAGATTCGGATCAATCAATAGCCGGGTTGTTGCTTGGGGACGAGTAAATGACAGGGCAGCTTGTCTCTATTGACAATGTGAACAAAGTTACTGCATTGGAGGGAGGAGGAGGAGGAGTTGAAGTTTACACAACAGAATATTACATAAGTGAATATTTTTGGGGTAGGGGCTATTGATCTGACAGAACAAGACGATGTAACTTTGTGCTCTAAAAAATACTGATGGTCATTTTTCACTGTTTCCCTGGTGTTTTATGTACAAAACCATTAGTCAGTTAATCAAGAAAATAATAGGCAGATTTATCGATGATGAAAATACTTGAGTGGGTTGTGTGTTTGTTTGTGTGTGTGTGTGTGTGGTCGGGGGGGGGTGTCAACATAACTGGGTATTTAGTGCAAAACTAATAATCAAAGCTTAAAAAGAAAAAAAGACATGTTGATGAGAATACTGAAATATTGTCCTCCATTTCTGTTCAATCTCACCATCTTCATCTCTCCTCTCCACCCTCCCCTTCAGATTCCCTGTGTTCCATCTCTGCCCACCTTTTTCTACTCTTCTCTCCTCTCAGTTTTTCTCCACCATCTCTCTCTCTTTCCCACTCCTTCCTATCTTCATCACATCATCCCTCTATCGCCTCGTTTTCTCTCTTTTCCAATCAGCCATCTGATGTCCTGTTAGCACTGACCTAGTTGGAGGGTTGCCTCCTCGGGGCAGAGCCACACACACACACACACACACACACACACACACACACACACACACACACACACACACACACACACACACACACACACACACACACACACACACACACACACACACACACACACACACACACACACACACACACACACACACACACACACAGCTGCTGCTTTTTTTCCAATTCAAACTAAATATATGAGGTTCATGTACATGAATCAGATCAGATTTACATGGAGTCATATGCACGCTCTGATTCCTCTGACCTCTTTTTTAATGAACAGGCTCAGTGTAGACTTTCCTGCATTTTAATGCAAACACAAACAAGCTGACAAATTGATTTCAACCATTGCAACCATAATCGATCATTTGTTTGTTATTTTTCAATAGCGAAGAAAAAAGCCAAATATTTGTGGATTTCAGCATCTAAAAAGAGAAGATTTCCTGCTTTTCTTTGTTATATCAGTGTAAAATGAATGTCTGGAGGTTTTGGTCTTTTAATTCAACAAAATTAGACAATTTGAAGATGTTACCTGCTATATACACTGAACAATTGATAAAAAAAAATATAATTGTTGGATAAATGAATAACATAATAATCATTAGACCTAAACAAATGTCCAGTATTTCACTTACTGAAATAAGGTTTTATAATAAGTTTAGGTCAAAAAAAATCTCTCAGATCCTGAATACCAACACAAAACTTGTGGCATTATAATATATGTTCAGCCGAGTTCAGCTATGAAATTAAGACCTGTGACATCAGTGAATCTGTTAAATTCATTGCAGATACCTACATTTACAGTGTGACAGATACTGGACAGGTACCACAGATAGAAACAGTCCTCAGGTAAAGCTGAAGGCTGAGTCTCCTGTGATGCGTTTAGAATGACAAGCTCCAACATCCGAGAGCTGTAGACATGATGAACTACACCGTCGTTCTTCTTTTCCATGTTTACTCCGAGTCACACATTTTTGCTGAATATCAGTAAGTATTTTAATTTGCCATGTTCTTGTGGTTTCTATATATTCACACACAGTAGAAAACAGAAACATTAGATCCATCACACGTTAGCATCACTGAGGCATCCTACTGGCACCAAACTCATTTAGGTTTTTTCTGTTTACTTTTCTTTAACTAATAAATAAAAACGGTTTTCAAAAGCATCCTCACTTAACTTTTAACACATTAAATGATTCTTTCCTTTATTGATTAATCTGCTTATTATTTTCTCTTTTGATGTTCAGTTTACAGTTAGATGTGACAAAGAGAAGAAGAGAAGCAGCAAGTGATGATGGATATATGTGCGCGCGTGCGTACACACACACACACACACACACACACACACACACACACACACACACACACACACACACACACACACACACACATATATTTAGAACCAGCATCTGGTTCTAAAGTCACTAGGGCACTAAGATTCATCAGCGGAGCGGAGAACAGACATTATCAGTCATACTCTGCTCTTTGTTTCCATCACCGCTAGTTTACAGTCAGGTGACTGTCCGATGCTATTAGGCCAGTAGAAGTTTACTCTGCCCTGCTGTCATCATGCAGTGCTCTGTGGACAGTGACTTAGCTAAAAAAAAATAAATTAAATAAAAAATAAATAAATACATTTTGTGTGTGTGTGTATATATATATATATATATATATATATATAAATATATATAAAGGTATGGTATGGAGGCAGAATCACTTATGGTGCATACATCTGCATAAGAAAACAGCCCAAGAATTTATTTACATAAAAAGAAAGACAAAAAAATCAGCTTAAAAAATGTGTGTGTGTGTGTGTCTGTGTGTGTATTCGCAGTCTTACAGCCTTGTCAGTCACACGTCCTATACTTACTGACCAAGTGTGGAAGTGTGTGTTAGACTGGAATCAGTGTGTGTGTGTGTGTGTGTTAGAGTTGGGTTCACCACATAACTCTGTTAAGTGCCATTCTCTGTGGCTTTGAACCAGATCCAACAAGTCCCAAGTCTGAACCACTCATCTACAACACACACACACACACACACACACACACACACACACACACACACACACACACACACACACACACAGAGGTCTGTTTGTACTGCTGCTTTTACCGTACAAGGAAAGACTCCTCTGTCGGTGTGTGTGTGTAGCTGCTACAGGACGTTATCTCCACTTCAAGTACATGAGAGATTATTTACATTAGAGCTGAAACCCGTAGTTGATCAGCTGATTAGTCATTATACAGAAATCTGGACATATTGATAATCAGTGAATTGCTTTAGTAATTTCTCAAACATCCCTCAGTTCCAGCTTTCTCTCTGGTGAAATTTCTTCTGTTCTTCTTTGTCCGTGATTGTACGGATACTGATGGATCGGTGAACAGGTCAACAGGCCCCTGGACAAGAAGCTCTGTATAAAGTTACTGGTAATATTTCTTGTTTGAAAGTCACAGTGCTCAGTTACAATAGAGAGATGTGAAACTTTCCCAAAGAGACACAAAACAACCACAAAGAGCAGGGTGCAAGCTCATTTTAACTTAACATGGTTAACGTGGTTTCTGCTCTTTACAACTATTGCAGCTTCTGGTTAGCTGATTAAAAGTAGAGCCTGACTGATATATCACTGATATATATCGATATCTACATATATTTGGTCCAATATGTGCCACTATGAATACTTTCTCTCACAGATCATACTGCAGAAAAGGATTCTAGGGGTATTTTAGAAATGTTGAAAATAAATTAATAGATTATGCTTTGCACCAAATTCAGAAGCTACCAGGGGCAATTTCAAAAACCTATTAGATCTGGATTCACACCAAAGACAAAGTCACCACTGATGCGAAAATTTGCATCATTTGCCAAAAGCTAGTCATTTGTATCCCTGAAAGACACACAAAATGACCAAAGACTCACAAAATGACCACAAAAACTACATTTTTTCTAAAATCTACGCGTGTCCATCATGACTCGTTGATTAGCCAACTGATGTTACTCTCCACAGACGGCAAGAAAAATTATTCACAACCTCTATAAAAGGAAGTGAAGACTTTTCAGTACCCTCTAAGGCCTTCGTTTTAGGGAACTGAAGTCAATGCTTTTCAAGACTTTTCAAGACTACAGACTCCTAGTAAACAACTGGTGGAATGAGCCAATTATCACAGACAAACAAACTCCATTAAAATTGAGTTTTGCGACATAATGTAAAAGTCTGCACATGTGATCAGCTCAGCGCTGCCAGGCTCATAATCACAGACCCGTCTTTCCAAACACTCGGCATGTTTCGCCCCCGCAGGAGCTCTTCCTGGCACCCACACTGAAGGTGGAGGTTGATACTCCTCCGACTTGAAAACCAATCGCCACGGTTTGACTGAAAACACACACTCGGGACTGCTGTCCACGTCCAGCCTCCTGCAGTGGTACCATGTGTTTTCAATGAGCGGCAGGAGGTCGGGTTACATTACCACTACCTCTGCTGACGGCTAACTGGTACCAGCTGTGGAGGACCCAGAGGGGAACAAAGCAGGACGGGACCGGGGTGGGGGACGTCTGCGCATGCTCAGTGCAGGCCAGCTTAGGGGCTTGGGATAGAGGAAATGCACAAATGCTTAAACCCGAGTTGTGTTTTATGAAAAATAAATGTCGACTAATGGATGCAGAGCTTCAGCTCGTTTTCCTGCTTCGGTTCCCTCAGGTTCAAGTAAAGTTCAGCGACTTTCACCACACTGGGAGATGTCTGATATTTTTCACTTTCACTTTTATTTTTCTGAAGTTAATTTTCTACCAAACTGGCCAGATTTTCCACTCAGTGAAGAAGAGAGCAGCACTTTGAGGCTCCAACTGTGTAAAACATAGCTTCAGCTTCTGTCTCAGTTTACAAACCTACAGCTTCAGTGGAGGTGTGGGTGGGGTTGTATCAGGCAACCTGGGCTCCTGCAGCAATACAACCTTTCAGGCAGATATTTTACCAACAGACAACATCAGGAGCCAGGATGTTTGAAATTATAATACATTAACTCTACAAGCTGAGGATGGGATGTAAAGTTTTAGGAAAATTCCTATATCACATTAATGATCAATAGAGCTGCAGCTAATAATTTTTCTCATCATTGATTCATCTGAAACTTATTTGTTCCATTAATCATTTCTCCTACAAACAGTCAAAAAATACATAAAGTTGTTTGGTTCGACCAACAGTCCGACATCCCCAGAAAAATCAGCAAACTCTTAGATCTGTGAGGCTAAAACCAGAAAAAGTTTTGTATTTTCTCTCTGAAAACTACTCAAAAATTTAACTGATTATAAAATTAGTTGCTGATTAATTTTCTGGGAATCGACTAATCGAATAATCGACTAATCTTTGCAGCAGTCTTACAAAATCCTTAACTACATTTTAATTAATCTGGAACTATCTGATCAGAATAGATACAAGTTAACGAGATCACTTGTCTGACCAGATACAAGAAGCCTCAGTAAAAACTGAGAATTTTTAATTTTGATATGAGCTGTATTATTAACAGTCTAACAGGAAGCAGCTGCCATGCTTTAAATCAATGCAGACAGACTTAATCCTGAATGTGACTATGGCCACTTTACCCAGGAGGGGGCCACACAGGGCCAAGTAGGGCTTAACACGGGTCAAGCCTGAATCCAAATATTTAGCCCATAAAAAAGGATCAACAGCACTATTGGATTATATAACAGCTCACATCATCTGCTGGCAGCGGGAATATAGGCCATCCACTGGGTCCCGAGTTATCGGGGCCGGTTTGGCCCCTTTAGGACATGTAGTACGAACAGTTTAATGAACTAGAAGAGGGGGGGTTTTTCCCCTTCAGAAGCTGTGGTATGTTTGCTGAGAGGAAAAAGTTACTGCTCACACGGACAGAAGAGAGTGTTAGGAGTTATTCCAACAAAAGAAAAGGAAGGAAGGGTGAAAGAAAAAGAAGGAAGGCAGAAGCGAGAGGGAAAAACTTGAAAAGGAAAACTGGACAAAGGAAAAAGAGATGAAATGAGAATAGAGAAACAACAACAACTGAGAGTGACAGGAAGAAAGAACTAAGGAAAGAAAGAAAGGAGGGAGGGAAGGAAAGAGCTGTATAAATGTTAAATCACTCCTTCATCATTATACATTAGCTAAAGGCTCTGGAAGCCTCAGAAAACACAGACTGTTAATGAAGCCTGTTGTGTTGACTGACAGAGAAAATTCACACTGAGCTGCAGAAATGTGACGAATATGAAATGTGGTGATGAACAGGTGTGTGTTCAGAGCCAAGTGAGGAAGAACAGTTGCCCATAACAGCCTTGCCTGCCCACGTAGGAGCTGCAAGCAGGCGCACACGCGCGCGCACACACGCAAGCACGCACACACACACACACACACACACACACACACACACACACACACAAACAGACGCTGCATTCTTGTCTCCTTGAACTAACCAAGGAGAGCGAATGGCAGCCTGGTAAACAGTTTTCTAACTGGCCACTTTAAGATGTAAATCAGGCAGAAGAGGTTGGCTATGAGCTGCTGCTATTTGCTGTGAATGTGTTGATCATATCTGGATGTCACATTCAACCAGAGCTGAAACAAAAGGCGATCAACAGAAAATTAACCAGTAACTATTCTGATGATCGACGAATTGTCTAAACCCCTTTCAAGAAAAAACTGCTAATTCCATCTTTACAGTAATGAGGACAGCTGCTGCTCCTCTTTGTCTGAGGTGGTGTTAAACTGAACAACTTTTGGTTTTTGACAACTGGCCAGACAAAAACAAACAACCTGAAGACATCACCTTGAACTCTGGGAAACTATGGGGGACAATTTTCACTATTCCTGGACATTTTTTTGGATGAAGCTCTGACCAACCATCTGTCTTCCTCTGATACTGGTCTTTTTCTGTCCATTCTGACAGTAACATACAGTCCTGCTTCCTGCAGTACAGTGTTTCCTAATAGTACATCAGAGGTAGTACAACACTGTGGTCTACTACTGCCTTTGTGCAGAGAGATAAAGTTGGGGCTCCTGTAGGAATCGCTTGCATTAACTTAAAGGCTTCATTAATTTCAAGGAAAATAGCTGCAGATGAACAAGTTTCTAATCATTGAAAAATTCCCGTTTTCTTTTAAATTTACAGGATCTTTCAGCTTTTGGTGAAATAAACTTTTTCTGCAACAATTGGGGTGTCCGAAAACTTATGACCAGATAATTTAATTACACTGCTGTTGAAGAATAGAGCTGAATTTGTCCAGTGAACAATTAAGGCGAGACTGGCAATGAGTCCTATTTAGTTTTTCATTGTACTTTGTCATCTTTTATCTATTGATATAAATGATATTCCTGAGATGATGGGAATAAATGATTCAATTTAAATTAGCATCCATTTTAAGGAAGTATGGGAGCTTTGAATTACAAATGTTGGATGGACAAAAAATGAAATATTTAATTAAAAAAAAAAAAAAACTTAAAGACCTCATGTTGTGCTCTCATGATGGAATTTATCGCTTCGAAAATGGTGGAAAGTTCTCCCTATAATTTCCCAAAGGTCAATATGATGTTATTCAAATTCCTTGTTTTATTTGACCAAATGAGCAGGAGCAAAATAGATTCAGTTTACAATCAGATATGACGAGGAAACGCAGCAAATCTTCAAGTTTGAGGAGCTTTAATCAGCAAATTACTAAAAAAATAATCACTTTTCAAGTAGTTGCTGATTCGTTTTCTTTTGATCGAGTAATCGATGCTCTTATGTTCCAACAGCCTGTTTTAACTGGGGCATTGTTTCCTATTGACGGCTCATGGAACAGAACACAATAAAGAAATCTGAGTCGTGCCAGACTCCGATAGAAAAATCTCCAGTTATTGATTCCCTGCCTGTCTGCGTATGTCACAGCGCCTGCATAAGAAGCTTCAGGACAACTGACGAACAAACACGAATCCGTCTTTCATTCGGCCCGTATGCAACAAACCACTAAAACTCTATCAAGTCAAATGTCAACTTTTATAACCGAATAAATCCAACGACATTCCAACGGTCACGTTTCACCACAACCCACCGCGGTGCAGTGTACACCAGTTAGAAAAGTTGAATTTCCAGAGGAACAGGCGTGTTCGGTGGATTATTTATGAGCCGAGTCGGCGTTGAGGTCGCGGATGTTGAGCCACGAAATAACAGGAGGTTTTTAAGTCGAATCCAGTCGGAGTCCTTTCGTTCATTAAACGCTGACGGTAACACGGCGGAGCTCGGTGCCGTCGTCCCATCACTCGCCTCCTATGAACGCCCACTCCCTGCCAACCCGACCCCGACATGTCACCTGGACGGGACCTCTCCCCCTCGGCGTCCCGCCGCCGCGGCCCGTACCTGGACATAGTTGCTCTCGCAGTACTCGGCCACTCTGTCCAGGTTGGTGAAGCTGTCGAGCAACGCTCTCCGTCCCGCAGGAATCTCCTCCTCCAGCAGCATCTGCAGCTCCGCCATCTTTACATGGCTTTTACTACTAACGGCTGCGGCGCGCGCTGACCGGACGCGTCCCGCTGCTGCCTTCAGGGACTGCGGGAAATCTCGGGGTGTGACTTGGTAGCCGAGAGAAAGTGGGATTTTTGCGTCTCGCTGGTTGTTGTTGAGACGCGACTCTCACCGCTGATCCAGAACCAGTGGTGCAATGCAGCGAGGAGTTTACTCGAGAACTGTGCTCAAGTAAAATTTTGAGGTGCTGATACTCTACTTGAGTATTTCCGCTTCATGCCACTTCATACTTTTACTCCTCTACATTTCAGAGGGGGTCATTTTTATTCTTTTTATTGCTCTGATTTCAGTTTATAAATAATGTTTAGCTTCGACACATGATGGCTAACTGTAACTTGGGATACCCTGCAGAAACAAGCATACAAATATTTCCCTCTGAAATGCAGTGGAGTAGAAGTATAAAGTAGCATAAAATGGAAATACTGAAATTAATCACGAGTACATCAAACTGTACGTAGTTATTTCATTTGCAGCTGTAGCGGACCCATCATCCCGGTCGCGGTCTGGGTAGTGGCTGCTGTGACAGAGTCAGAGTCAGTCACTGACAGGTCTGACACACCTGGCTCTTTCTCAGACAGGTGTGCTGCAGGTACGCCCCCCCCCCTCAACGAACCCCCATCAGCGTTGGTGTCACCACTGACTGACAGAGTTTCTGCCCAAGTTAAACTTCTCACCTTTTTAATACCCCTCAGAACGTCATTTTATATCCATACTTGCCAAAATATGAAAGTATGATGGAAAACCGGGGGGGTTAAGCCCTTGAGTTAGGGTTTGAGGAAAAACCTACAGGACAACAAGTTCTGAGGAAGTTTAAACGCTGCTTTGATGTGAGAAAAGGTTGCACAGTTGCTTTTCTACAACAAGCCAGCTCCTCATCATAGAATGAGGGAACTGAATTAATCACAGCTCAGTTCTCTGGGTGGACCTCAGTCTGCAGGACATGATGCTGAACAGCTACTGCACCAGTGTGATGTCTGGTATGAAGAACAAGTGACTGACAAACAGCAGCAGCTCCACCCTGTGAGAAAGGGCTGCAAACACACCACACACCCGACACCTGTTACTGTTCACATACTGTATTTTTTTTTATTTTATTTTTTTTTACAAAAAGAAGAAAACAAAGTGCTAGTGACATTGAATATTGTACAAAAACATACATTAGACGAACGAGAAAACAGATTTGGACAGAGAGAGAGAGAGACAGACAGGCTCTCAGGCAGGGATGTCCAGGTTCTCGTCTCCTCTCGGGTACCCCTCCACCTCCATGGTCATCAAAAACTCTGCAATGAAAAACAGCATCATCGCATATTCACAGCCTCATGGAAACTATACTCTGCGATTTGTGGCCCAGAGTCATATAGATGTAACAGTAGTACTTCCTACCTTCTGTATAATCAATGTCCGGCCGCGTGGAGACGACGGCCCAGGCCAGGCCCACCAACAGCGCCACCACCAGGTTCACCACGATCCACGGCCGCAGGATCTGCTGCTCCGACCCTGGAGGCCTGGGGTTGCAGATCATAATAACAATCTGATGAGAAGATTGTTATTTTTCTAACAGAAATAAACACAAATTGATCGAGATTTTACTCAAAATCAAGTAGAAAATACAAAAAATGGTATTGTGAGTTTCTATCTGGACACTTCAGCTTCAGCTTCTTCTGAGGGTCTGCAGTTAAAACCTGGGGGGGGGGGGGGCAGGGTGGGGGCAATTTTGATTTTAGATTTTATTTGGAAATCTCCAAGTGAGATAGTATTTGGACAGCCCAGAGCCTGAAGGGGCATCAATAGATAACCTGCTGCCACTGATTCACTGTCTATGGACTGACTGTTGTTGAATATGAAAAAAAGAGCATGATTAAACTTTTAGAACAGGCACAAGAAGAAAAAAAATCCTTATGATATCTTGGAAAGAAAATAGAGATATTGAAAAATAAACCTCCTGTTGGAAACTCTGTGTAAGAATGATAAACTGTATTTATTGTGATTTTTAACTCTATGGTCACAGAAATCACGTCCTTGAAAACGTGGATAAAAAGAAGTAAAAAAGGAAAATTCAAATTATGGAGAAAATGACGTTAAGAGAATTTTAAATTTCATGAACATTGATGGAGGAGATGGTTTCATGTGTCTGAGCTTTTTTTTTTTTTTTAAATGCTATTGTTGATTCATTTTTATTTTTTATAATATATTATAAGATTGAAGTTCTCACCACAGAGTCTCGTTGGCTGTAGGATAAAGGTTGATACGATCACTGGTCATTTGTTGGCTGAGGGACAGGATCAGGGCTATGAAGTACACTGGAGCCAGAGAGAGAAGATGTCAAACACCTCATCATCATCATCATCCTCATCATCATCATCATCGCCATCATCTCCACCATCACGTCATCTAGTCTGACTTACAGAAGGAGGCCAGAGCGGTGGGGTCCAGGGTGAGGAAGCCTCTCAGAGCCATAGAGGCTTTGGCCAAGTTCACTCTGCAGGTGAGAAAAAACACAAAGTCGTCTGTTGCCTCCTTGTTAATTTCAGGTCCCTGATCAAGTCACAAGAGGAATCAATGATGAGGTTCAACTTTGAGCAACTTTGGGGTAAAACAAGATCTTCATCCTGTAAAACAAGATCTTCATCTTGTTTTACAGATGCGTTGGAAACACAGGGCGTACATTGAATATTTTTTGTTTGTTTCTAAAAGGCAAACATCATTTTTCCCATGATTAAAAGAAAATTCTGTTTTTTGGCATATTTCCCATAAACAGCTGTGACTCTGTGGCTCGTGCCAACCTTAAATTAAACGCCTCAGTTGGTGAGATTTGGGGGAACAAGACAAACTCTCCAACCAGATTGTTCCATGAATAATTTCTAACACTTGTGTCTTAGTCTGATCTGAAACAAACACAGGGATCTATATATAAAGTAGATTTGTGAATCTCACGCACACACACACAAACACACGCACACACGCAGATGCTTTGTGAGACCTGTCGAATGCAGACACGGTGCTGATGGCGAGCAGCAGGTAGAGCAGGGACTGGGCGGGGTAGGCCAGGGGGTGGTACTGCTGCAGGAGGTTGGGCAGCGTGGTCATCTGTTCCCCCGCCAGCACGTACACGACGATGATGTTCCACACGGCGTAGCCGGCCAGGAAACCATGGGAGAACAGGCCGATCACCCTGCAGACAGAGAATGTCACACACATGCCATGGGGCAATGGGTAAAATAAGGTAAATATCAAGCCAGGGTCAGCAAAAAGGCTGGATTCTGATTGGCTGGTTGATGACCTCTGGTCAACCATTAAATAAGAACACAGTGCATCTGTGCTGCAAATAACAACACTATGAGAGCTGAGAGAAGCAGCTAAAAAGCCATCGCCACCACCGATGGCTTCAGACTGTTCAGGTGGACGAATGAAATGTCTATGCAGCCCAGACACTGAACTGTGTCCACACTGAACATCCAGCCGTCCCATTCCCGTGAACGCTCAGGAGTGCCTTGAGGGAATTTCTATTGATTTAGAGCAAATGTTCACCTGGACTTGAGGATGGACTGAATAGACAGTGGAGGTCAAAGGTCAAAGATCAGTGTGACTCCACAAAACACGTTTTTGACCGTAACTCAAGAATTCAAACGCTAATTATGTTAAAATACAATTAATACCATTTATTATTAACTACTTGAATTCTTAACCACATATATTATATGAGTCTGGACAGACATGGATGTAAGGAGTAGAACAACGAGGTGATTCATTTGTTGAACAACTATTTCTGTCACTTTTCCTCAAGAGAGGCTTTACCATCGCATCGTTCTGCTGGGGCAACTACACACTCTTGATAACCCTTAGTACGAACCATAACCCGGTCCTTTAAATGAGCACGAGTCATACCAATGCCATCTTTGATGATGGAAACAAATCTGTGAGTGTGTGCGTGCAGACCTGAAGCCACTGTGAACCCTCATAGCCACGTCCCTGGTGGTCCAGATCTGTCTGGGGTCCATGTAGTCGTCCATCAGCTCAGAGTGTCGGAGCTGCTCCACCCGCTCTGCCTGGAAACGCCCTGCACGAGTCAGAATGTCTGCTGTGAACATGCGAACATGCCAAGGTGGGACAAAGACATTAAAACCAGCTCTGTGGTCATTTTAGAGGCGGTTATTTATACGTGGCCGGGGCCGGGGCCGGGGCTCAGAGTGTCTGAGGAGATTTGGGTCACTGGGGGTCGGTGCCAGTGACCCACACAGATGCCAGCACTGGTTCTAATGGATTAAAGAGGAATGGGAATATGTTCTGGGTCACTGAGGCCCGAAAACGACGCTACAAGAGTGAAGAGACGGGTAATAATTCTCAGTGGCTTCATCACCACGAGCAAACTCTTTCAGACACACTGAGCTGTGTCCTTCATTGTTAAAATAAACAGATACTATAGATTAGACTCATCTCAACTGGAGATGCTGCCTCCTTTCTACCAGGCAACTGTGCGACTAAAGCTGTGAAACCTGATCCACACTCACTGCTCCTCTCCACGAAGACTTTGCCCGCCGGCTGGCTGTGTCCGTGAGGGGCGGAGAACAGGGAATGCTGGGGGATGGGGGACTGGGCATCCGTGATGATATCGTCGTCCTCAGCTCCCAGGTCGTTGCTGTAGTGCTCCGTGGCCCTGGCCTTCCTGCCGGGTGATAGGAGGAAGAGGATTTTGTCCAAGGCCACTTATATTTTCAGGGGCAGGGCTCAGCAGGTTAAAATGTTCGGTCTGTCGGATACTCTGGACCATCAGATCGTTGGTTCACTCGGCGCTGGTGCTCACCTCTTCCTCTTCGTCTTCCTGGTTACAGCGACGGTCGCGTCCTCCCCATCGGTGCCTGGGTCGGCAGCGTTGCCGTTTGGCACGTCGGCGTGTTCTGCTTCTTGGTCTGAGAGAACACAAGGCGATGTGAGGACTTCACAGACGAAGGGTTACTATCATCACACAGCACAGCTCAGTCACTTTAACGGAACAGTGTCTAGGTAAAGCTCACTACACAGAAACAAATCTATTTCTTCCTATGACATGTTCACGGGGGGAACAGGGCTCTCTCCGGTAAGTCTCCCTTTATAGAGTGTTCTTAAGATGAAACTAAATGTTAATGAACTGTACATTAACACTAACGAGCAGTTATAGGATGCTAATAAGGAAACCTTTAGGCTGGTCAAGTTATTAACAGTCACAAACCAACCAGTCTATAAATGTTAATAATTCATTAATAAAGGCTGAAGAGTTTCTTTCTAATGAGACAACAGCAGAAGGAAAATAAATGATTTAGTCCTAGATGTTGATTGTCATTAACGTTGCTTGTTACAGTAACACAAGTCTGCAGTTCTTTGTGGGCGTTTTGCATCCAGTTGTATTTATTTTGTGTCTTTTTGTGGTTCTTTTGTTTCTTTTTTTTGTTTGGTTGAGTATCAAGGTAGAAATGCTCTGTGGTGTATGCAGCCTTCGGGCCCCTGAGCCTTCAGGCCCCTGAGTCTGGTCTATATTAAATTTTGCTTGATTGTAAATATACATTAGTTATAGGTTAACCGTTTGCACCATTTTACAATCGGTGCGGTAGAAAGCTAGTTTGTTATTATTAAAGGACCTCTGGTTAGTGGACATTTGAGTTGAGGTGTTTTGTCTCAGAACTGTTGTGTAGTTGTGCACTTTAATCACCACGTCTGCCTCGTTCTGTCCACTGAAGTCTGGATTCCTGAGCTGAACTCGACCTGAACTGTGAATCCAGTGAACTACTTTGGCTTAAAAAAAGGTTGCATGACTAACAGCTCATGCAGCGAAGGCCTCTGTACCGAGAGTTGGTGCCTTCTTCTTCTTCTTCTTCTTCTGTGGTGCTGGATCCTGTGGCTCCGGGGTCAAAGGGTCTCTGCTTTCTGAATGGCTCCTGTTGGCCCCTTCCTCCATCTCTGGCTCCAGACCCACTGCAGAGGAACATGACAGAACAGAACAGAATCAAATAGAATCAAATAGACTGTTGTGTTGCTGTGGGTTTGGCCTCACCTTCTCCCTGCTCCTCTCCATCCGTGACCTCCTTTTTCGGCTTCTTCTTCTTGCTCTTGACGGTCGGCATGGTGACGTCTCTCTGAGAGGATCAACAGTTCAGCGTGGTCAAGCCCGGTCGCCCTCGAGCATCATTCAGCATGCGACAGGCTGTGATTTAGGTCAGTCTGCTAACGTTTAAGGAGGATCTGGCCCAGTGGCGATGCCTGTTTGAGATAACGGGATTAGCCTGAGCTTTTTTTGACCAGGTGGCGGAGCAAAGATGCAGGAAACACACCACAGAAGAATTTTTAAAGATTTATTTTAAAGGATATCTAAAGAGAGTTTTCCCTCAGTCAGAGCTTACTCGCTTTGAGACAGATCTGGGTTCAGTGTCTTGATCCAGATTTACCTCAAGATTTTGAAGCTGGGGATCAAAGCACTAACCCTGAGGTTAACAGACCGAAACTACAGCTGCAATACAGCCCCACGATTTTTATTTTTTCACCTGAGAATGAAACTGGGCAGCAAAATTATGAGGCTGGTGGGGAAAAGTTGGCACTAAGTACAAGCCAGTTTCTACCTTTGGACAGAGCCAGGCTAGCAGTTTTCCTCTGTTTCCAGTCTTTATGCTAAGCTAAGATAACCAACTGCTGCCTGTAGCCTTATATTTACTGTACAGTCAAGAGAGCGACATCAGTTTTCTCATCTGTCCCTTAGAAAAAGAAATGAATGTGTTTCCTTTCCAAAATGCAGGACCAGCTTTCTTAGGTGTCGAGTGATCATTTTTTATTACAGTCTTCGTCCTGAGAAGAAAATTCATGCAGCAGGAAAACATGTCTGATGGATGAAGCCACGTCAGTCTAAGTAATATTAGTTTACAAGTCAAAGCTGGAGTTAATAAGGCAGAATAAAACCTAATGAAAAATGCAACAGGATGTGTTTTATCCAGATAAATGTTTAGTCCGTATGGACACGGTTTAGCAGATTAACCCTTTGACCACCATGCCTCACCTACATCAAAATAAACATACAATTTTTTTGTTCATTAAACCCTTGAAATTAAGTTTTCAAAGATGGAAAACACTGTTGAACTGCACAGGCTGCTTCAAAAGTAAAGAGACTCCATATTTACAGACACTAAACTTGTATTACTGAAAAACACACAATAAAACTGACGATAATAAGAAATAACAGGAGCAATCAGCAGCACCTGGACCGGTTATACGACTTCAGGTGCAGGAAAATGCTCAAGCCATGAGCCAGAGCTCATCCCAGTCATCACTTATTTCACTGCATCATCTGATAATTATAGTGAAGTTTTTACTCTTTACTTCCTTCTTTTTTTCTATCTATTTGTTTCTACTGTGCGATGATAAATTTCCTTGATCTTTGATCATTTTCTCAATAGGATGGATACATTTAGGGAAAATAACCAGAGCCATCGACACATTCTGCTCATAGAGGAATGATAATAAGCAACATTCAATATAATCAATACTGCTTCAATTGTCCAATGTTGCTGAATGATAATGTTGTTCCTTACACTTGATGCTGTTCAAATGATGTCCTGATAAACGTGTCTCTAATTACACACCTGGTTTCTATCATAAAGGGGAACTAACACATTTAAAAACAAAGATATTTCCAGGTGCAGTTGAGTGAATCAGATTGAGTGCTCACCTCTGCAGGATGTCTCAGTGTGTCTGCGGCTGTGAAAAGGAAGCAACACAAACAGTCACAGTCTCTCACTGTGTCTGATCTTATCAAGCTGAGGAAAAGTGTCTTAGCATGAGCCTAAGTTCAAAAGCTCCCCTCCTTCGCTTTGTTTCTCTGTCCTCTGTCCTCATTTAATCTCTGGAGCTGCATTAAGAACAGCTACAGAGTTTAAGATCTTCAAATGAAACATGTGAGGCATAAACAATAAAGCAAAGTTAAAATGTGAAGCGGAAAGCAGAAACAGATGGGGTGAGGAGGCGCTTTTGCAGATTAGAGACTCATCCTGGGGTTTATAGTGGCAGGTGGATCATGTGCTGAGCCGTGACAGCCTCTGGGAGCTTTGTGATTGGCCAATCAGCTGCGATGTCACCAGCTGGCACGGCTCCAAATTAGCCATGGATGCTAAAAATGTCCAGCTCTCATTTATTTAATTATCAGAACAGTTTCAGTCCCAATAAGTGTTTGAATGTCAGGAAGATGTATGATGTGTTCTTCAGAATAAAACACCTTTAATCTCGACAATATTCAGTAAAAGTTGGAGATGATGTTTTTGATTAGTGATGATTAGTTTGAGTTGAGGAGGAATTGTATGAAAACAGGACTGAATCATCTGCATTGAAGCGGATTTTTACATTAGGTCAGTGTTGTTCTGATCGGCAGTTCAATCATTAAACGTCTGGGTGTTTTATCAATAAACAGTTACTGTAAATAAGGCAGATTCAGAACCATATTAAAATCATATTTCTTGTAAACTCTTAAGAATATATTAACATTAAAACATGCACAAAAACATAGTTTGTCATTTATCAAATTTAAAGATGTCAGAAAAACAGAAAAGTACTAAAACGAGCATGAGACTCCCAGTAAGTCAGCCAGTCAGTCAGTCAGTCAGTCAGTAAGTAAGTTAGAGACTTTGTTATTGGAACTGTATGAAACTGCAGAAACTCAGCAGGCGTGTTGGTCCTGTCTGAAATGAAGAGGTCAAAGGTAAACCTTCACCCCATAGTAACCAGGCCGACACAATGAATCCTATTAGAATAACACAAACACACACACACACACACACACACACACACACACACACACACACACACACACACACGATTTGGAGCCTGTGCTGTGTCACTGGAATAAATGTTCATTTATTTAAAAATAATGACAATAAATTCAGAGAGATAGTGAGTAAATACATTTATTTTATTGATGCAGTTTTAAAAGGCTTTTACATTTTATTGATTATAATCCATTTCCCCTTTATCCGCACCAAAAACTGAACTCTGTGCTGATTGTATAGATGACAGTAAAGCTGAATGATGCAGGGAGAAGACACTAATCCTCCTGGTAAATCGGCTGAGCTACATCTGCCCTGCACAGGATTAACCTGAGAAACACAGAGACAGAGGGGGAGGGTTAGGGTGGGGTGGGGGGGGGGGGGGTAAGAGACACACAGGCACCTAAATGACTTCATCTTGATCTTTAAGTAGCACAGATACAGTATGTAGCTGTCCACTTTCACCCCAGGCCAAAGAAATGCGTCATGCTGTGACTGAAGTGTGCTGATCACTGGGGGGTGGGGGGGGGGTGGGGGGGTCAGCTGAACAGTACGTTTATTTCTGCTGCCAGGTAACAGACGACGGCGAGATAACAGCGTGAAAACAGTGTTTAATGTTCAGGACTCTCTGGTAGCGATGAACCTACAGAGAAATATCACCTGAATCTGCAGTTTAATGGAGCTTTATGTTTAATTTCAACTGTTTATCTTTTCACTGCTCTGGTTCAGTCCCTCGGCTCTCATACAACAGGCAGATGTTTTTATAACATTTAAAACATCTGTAAACAGCCACTGTCCACCACCTGCTCAGCAGCAACCAGCAGACAAACCCAGTCAGAGACCAGCTGGTGAACATGGTGGAGCAGTAAGCAAAAACAAATCAAATCAAGTTGCCAAAAATATCAGTTAATGCAGTGTTAACTAGAGCACAATCACATAATAATTTATGACATAATTCCTGTGGTTCCCAGCCTCTTCTGGTTTGTACCGAACATAAATAAAATCCAAGCTGGGGTTTGATTTCATATAAATCTTTGGGAATATAGCCATAAAGTGCAGCTTTTAACGGAAACATGAGGTAACGACAGGAAGTATTTAGCCCTTATCAGTTCTTTTGGAGCTGGACGGACTTGTTTTCCCCCTGAATAATTTTACCATCAGTTTTGCAGTTTGAGATCAGGACGCCTGATCAATCTCCTGATCAATCAATGATCTGGCTCTCGGACAATCGAGTGGATTTCTGGCAGGTTGGACGTTCTGCTCGTCCGTCTACGGTCTGAGCGGTTCTGAGATCTGATCTCCCACACGGCTGCCGTCGGTGGATCCGTTAGAAGGTGCCGTCAGCCGGGCTCAGCTGATGTGGTCGAACTGCAGTCGTGAGTCTGATGTGGTATAAAACTGAACTTTGCTGCACAACTGAGAGATAAGACCGTCGCTTCTTCTCAGGCTCCATAATTTCATCTTTTCTTACTTCGCTACCTTCGTCTCTTTTGTCAGCGTTGCTGAGGACATGATTATTTTGTTTGAAGCTTTATGCGTTGATTCAACTTTATTTATTCTTTGTCTCATCCAGGCCTCCTCCTCCTCTCTTCCGCCCATTTCATCGTCATCCTCCTCCCCTTCCCCTTCTCTCAACACTTGTTTCCATCCTGTTTTTATCCTCATCATCCTCCCTCTCTCCTTATTTCACTTTTTCTCCACATCCTTCCCTCTCCATTTTGTCCTCCTCCCACGTCTCCCCCTCTCCTGCTCTACTCCTCTGTTCGGGTCCAGCTGACCGGGATCCACTGTGGTTCTTCCTGAGCCTGTTGGATGATGGAGCAGAGCTTCATGCAGGCGTCCTGCAGGTCGTCGTTCACCAGCACGCTGTCAAAAAACTGCTTGTACTTTGCCTCCATCAGCCGCGACACCTCCTCCAGCTCCACAAAATCCTCCTCCTGCAGGGGGAGAAACATGAGCCCATGCTTTAAGTGTTGAATGGTCACTGTACCATTTTCAATGCACTGTTGGCTCCTGTTTCAATGTTAATTCTCTGCACCTTCACTTCTGCACATCAAAAATTCAGTGTAACTGACTCACGTCCTATATTTTTTCTTACACCGGTTCTTGGTGCTTCTATAAATCTGAGGCCTTGTTTCTTAGATGACGACTTTCGTCATTTTATTCAGTTTAATGAGCCAAACTTAGCAGCTACGGTTTCTCCAGCATTGTTACTTCACCGGGTTGGGTTTGTAGAGCCAGGGCTGATTTATTAAGTTATTGAACTGATCTAAATCTTTTTGACAATTTGATTTTAGTACATTAGCGAGTTTTCACTTGTAAAATAAAAGTTTTATGTTTGTGCTTTGCAAAACATTTCAATCAAAGTAAACAACTTTTTTTTTAGATGAAAAGGTTGATGAGAAGCCTCCGCACACACTCGCCTGTAAAACCGTTATTATCCTTTTTACATTTTTTAAATAAAACAAACAAACGAGATTCCCTCTGTTTATCGTGAGCTCAGGACAGAGCGAGGATAGCAGTTTCCACCGGTTTCCAGTCTTTATTCTGTGTATCCACTCATTTAAACTAAAATACAGTGCACTGCCCAGTAATGATGCATTTGTGTGAAAACCTCAGGGCAGATGTTACGTCTCTTACTGTGAAAGCTCTGTGGATCCTGTAGTTGGTGATGAGTCGTGCATCTCTCCGAGTCTGCCTCAGTCTCTCGGAACCAGGAGGTTTGATGAAAATCACGTAAGGCTTCAGCTTTCTCGTCCGCAGCGGCTGGATGCTCTGACGATAAAACAACAGATCCCAGTTTACTGCGTTAATGCAAAGTTTCCCCTGTCCACATAACCTTCTGCGTAAAGTTGCAGAAACCTGCAGCTCTTCAAAAAAAGAAAAAACATATAACTGTGAGTCATTTCTGAAAGATTTACCTCTTCAGCAGGAACCAATGGGATCAGAGCGAGAGCCAGACTGAGGAGGGGGGTTGTTAGGAGACGGACCAACACATTGTTGGTTTGAGTCTTTTATGTGATTTGTTGACAATAAGAAAACTATGGAATGACGCCAAAGTTTTTACCTTTAACATGAGTCTGATAGTTAATGTGCCGGCATATTGCGATCACAATGAAATGGCTCTTTCCTCAGTTTTACCTTCCGATTGGTTCATCACCGTTGTCGTTAAGTAACCAATCAGGACCAAGAAATCATTTAATTGATAAATAGTTTGCTTGTAAACAGATTTATTTTTCTCACCAAAACAACCCGTGATCATCCTTTAAGTCTAAACATGTTCATTGATATCCTTGGAAACATATGTTAAATCAATCCTGTTCATGTGCTTTTAAAAACACACCGATCCTCTCTGCCAGTTTGACAACATGACTGTTCTGAGGACATATGACCACACACCAGCCCTCCTCTATGTGGGGGCCCCACTGGCCGATATGTCTGTGTCTGCATGTAAATGTATTCATCATGTGTTTGATGCCGACCTCGATAAAAGCCAACAACAGGTAAATCTACGTCAGCATCGACCTGCTTCTCAGCGAAACTCACATGTGGCTCAACGTCGATGATGCACATCCGTCCTCGTCTCAGCACGTCATCGATGGCGTCGGTGGTGGTCCCGTACAGGTGGTCCCGGTACTCGCCGTACCCCACTAACCTGAAAACACACACGAGAAAAGGTATGAATGAAAATACAATGGAAAAAACAGCTGTAAAAGTAAGAAAATGTGTCTTTTTAGGAGAAGTTGGAATCGTTGACATCAATACTTTGCATTGCCCTGCTTACAACTAAACAAGACTGTGATATAAAGCATTTACTAAATGCTTATAATGCTAAATGGGGGAAATTTACAAAGTTACCACCCAAATCAAACTCAGAAGAAAGAAGATCCCACCTGTGGTTACAGACCATGTACTCAAACAGCTCTTTGGTGACAAAGTGGTACTCTCTTCCTGTCTGCTCCCCTGCTCTGATTGGACGAGTGGTGTCTGGCAAAACAGGACGACAGTCAAAGCAGGTATGTGATGAGTCACTGATGACAGCAATGAGAAGGGTCCATCGCCATAAACCAAGTCCGGCAACATGGAATCACACTGATCACCTCCTGCTGGGCCTTCTTCTGACCCCAGAAATAATGTTTCTACAAAACTGACCTGCAACAACTAATACATTTTGTTGTAAGTGTGATCTCTGGCTAAATAATTTTCAAAGGCAACTTTTTATGCATTAAACTGGACCAGGATCTTTCCTGAACCAGTACCAGGTCCTGTGAGAGTCTAAACAGAACCATGAACCAGTTTAATGATGCTGGAATCACTACAGCTTGATGTTGTGCAGCAGGACCTGTTGTTTTGGTGGAAAAATGACATGTTATCTATGAAAATTTCACTGGAACATTCAGTGTCAACCTACTTGTGATTTGTCAGATGTGTAAATTAAAAAGGTCCTTTCTATCATCCATCAACGACTATTAAAAACAGACTTTTTTTTAACTCGTGGAAACACTTTAAATGACTGTGGAGGCCACGTACGAGGTACAGGTCCCTGGAAGGTTGAAGGGTTCAGTTTGATGAGTCTCTTCCTCAGTTCATTGACTCCAACTCCTGAAGCTCCTGTCCGGGGTAGAAAAAACAACTCAAGGTCAACTTACTACCTTTTTCTTTTTCTCGTTTGGACCTCATCAGCAGGGCCAGTCCTATAGACCCGAATCTCATTGACTGACTGAGTGGTGGAGCTTCCCCGTTGGTCATTGCTTAAAATGAAATGGTGCCAATAGTTTCTATTGCGTCATCAGGGGGTGTTTACAGGAACTTTTTCCAACTTAGTGCCTTTGTTGCTAGATTTACCAACTTTTCAGCCCCATCAACAACTTTGCGGTTCTAAACCCTCCCCCTGTTTCAGGCAGAGATTTATATATTCCTCCCTCACCGACAAGGACGATGAGGCGGTGGTTCTCCTGCGGGGGGCGCTGGTAAAAAGCCACCTCCTCGTAAGGGGTGGACAGAGCACTGCTGCTGGGCGAGCAGGAGGTGCAGGATTGTCGTCTCCTCCTGAAGGATGTCCGCCTCCATAGACGGAAACTCCGGCGGAAACCAGCTGAGATATGAGCGACACAGGCTCTTTAAGTGAAATGGTTGAAAATTCCTCTTCAAACTTTGAGCCTGTTTTTAAATCTATTTCAGGTCTATGCCTAAACTAAGACAGTGTATGTCAGTTTGTTTCTGAATGTTTCTTACCCAGGTAGATTCCTTCAATCATGTCAGAGTCGGCCTCACCTGAGGACAGACAATAGGAAACTCTGTCATCAGGATAAAAATCACTCTAAACTAAATAGCTAATACTGGAATCCATTTGATTCCACTGATCATTCATAGTAATATCAAGTCTCTTAATTTTTTATTTTTTTAATTTATTTTCTAAATTGCTTCTCTTTAGGGATTTTCCATTTTCTACACAGAGATGAGTCTCATTTATAAAAAGATTTTTATTTTTTTTAATGAAAAATTCTGGTAACTTGGAGAGAGATTAGAGATTCCATAGACTGTGTACAATGTTTAATTTTAGAAAAAAAAAAGAATAAAGAATCAAAAGTTGTTCATCAGTGATCAGATGCAACTTCAGTATTTCATCCACACTATAAAGATCAATTAATCATTAATGATGTTTACTTAATGACGTTTACATCGATCTGAAAAGACTTACCTACCGAAATTAATTTCTTCCAGATCTGTGGGAAGGAGAGAAACGACAGTCACGTCCACTGTTCTGATGGATGATTATTCACTTTATTATCAAATCATATCATGTTTTTACCTGTTGAGGTTCGTTTGTCATCTGGATCTTCCTCTGGAACAGGTGAAAAAAGATACGTTTACGAAAACACACACACACACACACACACAAAGGTCTGAATTCACTGTTGATCAGCAGGGATCATGTGTAGATTTAATGCTGTGCTGCTGTGACTTTTCCTCTGGTGCCACCATGTGGCTGACATGTTAATTAAGTTAACTGGTCCCCGCAAGTGTAGCAATTAAATATTCTCGGAATTTAAGAAGCAGATAATGTGAATTGTGAAAAATAAAATAACTGGTAACTTGTGTTAAACTTGTTATCATTAAAGAATGTCTGCAGTTCTCAGAGAACAAACCTCTGGTGCTGAACCTGGGTCGTCTGTATCAAGTTAATACACTCAGGTCTCAACAATTTATCAATTTTATGCCTATTTTTTTTTTTTTTTTTTTTTTTGCTTTCTACAACAATTTGTCTGCTTTCACAAAAGGTTTTTAGAGCATTAAAAAAACAAACGACAGGAGACAGAACAGAAGACAAATTCACAGAATCACATATACACAAGCTACTTCACCATTGAATCTAACATCTGAATAAAAGCAAACGGACACAGCAGATGCTGTAGTAAGTGGAGTGTGTGAGTGTGAATTTCTGCTGTGCAACACCCACCGTTGTCAGACAGGGGCACTGAAGTCGGTGGCGTTAACATGGAGAAAAGAAACGACTGTTAGGACCGGTTCCTGCTGCTTTCATGTCACATTCAACAACCGGTGGAGAGAGGTTATCACACAGGTGGGAAATATCAGGAGAAATCCAGTTATAAACAGGTAACCGGCCTTCAAACTGTCCACGAAAACCACAGACACAGTTTGACCTGTCGGTTACTGGTCAAACTGGTCCCCACTGCTCTCTCAATGACATCTTTTAAATCTAGAACCAGAATCAATAACCAGAGAAATGATCAGATAAACCAAAAAATAACTAAATAAACTGTATTTATTCTGCCAGTCTGGGGCTTAAAACATGGACTGTTCTACTGCTACAAATTGCAGATCCACAGGTGTACCAATACTAATACGGATACTAATGATAATAATGATAAAAGTGAAGAGTCCTCACAGGGTCTGATGCAGGTATGCACCTGTAATGGCTGACACCACCACTGTTCCCTCTGTTTACTGCAGAGAGAGAGAGAGATTAAATTTGAAGTTGAACTGCAGTAAAAAAAACAAAATGTGGAACCAAACACCTACATTGGACCCGAGACCTGACAGACAAAACTCAGGGGAAAGACACTTTTAAGAGAAATTTACAGCTGCATTACCATAAGGTGATGAGCTAAACAGACGTTATTTTCACAGTAAGGGAATATTTTATTCACTGTATTCAAGCTGAAATTTTGAATGTACTAAAGTGTAATACTGGAAAAGCACGTTTCAGAAATCTGAAATAGTCACTAAAGTGTGTTTCAGGTAAATCCCTGGTTTACGTCAGGTCTCAGACTGGTCCCAGTGGCAGGTTGATACTGGGAGGATCTAAACTGACTGGTCACCTCTTCAGCATGCTGGCGGATGGAATCAGACCTGCGCAGGACACGGCGCAGGGCAGCTTCCTGGCCTGCCACCACTCTCCATCCGACTGATCCACCACCTCCAGCAGGTCCCCTCTGCTGAAGGCCATTCCCGCATTAGGACAGGGGATGGAGAAGTCCTGCAGGGGGCAGTAGTCCACCATCGCCTTCACAAACATCTGACAGACAGAGACAAAGATTACGGACATGAAAAAAAAAGGAAATCTTTATTTACCCCTGCAAGAGAAGCTGTATCCAGCAGCTCCCGACCTAGATCAACAGACAGGAAAAGAAAGAAAAACAAAAAGCCGAAACAATCAAGGGGATAAACTTAAAAACCATATGTGGATACTGTGGTAAAAACATTCATGAATTATCAGAAGTATCCCAAAACCTCTAATTCACAAGAATACAGAAGCCGCGCAAAGGATTAAAAAATGAATCTTGACGAAAAGAGAAGACAATTAGCAGATGAGATGAAGGACTTGGATCAATTCACCTGATGAAATCTGCTCAGGTTGATTCAGCATGATCATTATTTCTAAATCTGGTCTTTACGTTTGTTTTACAGATCAAAACAAAAACAAATGTGTTGATCTGTGATCTTCAGGGGAGCTGCCGGAATCGATTGGTGTATTTACACTGGGAAGTAACCAAAGTGTATTTCAATAAGTGTAAGTGTAAGTATATTTACTGTATCTTAATAGTAAATATGTACTGTAGTGACAGGCAGTTGGGCTGCCAGGTTAAATTATTAAATTTATTATATATACATATGTTGTTTGATGTTATGTGAATTATTCTTTAAAAATAAGTTTTGCACATTATTTTTCCAGTAGGTGTGTAACTCATAAAGTAACATTAGCAGCAAGTAATATGCAGAACTCCTAGGTCGGGTCTAAGTTCAGCAAACAGACCTCCATAAATCCGTAAATTCTAGTCTTAACGCTGTGTTGTCCAGATTAAATAAAAGAGATAAAACATGTTAATCGGTGAGTTAACCTAGTTCCCTCTGGACAGAGCCAGACTGTCGAGTCCCCCAACATTTCCTGTCTTTATGCTGAGCTCCAGCTTAATTCTAAACTGGTAGACCTTAGTGTGGTAACTTCTCATTTAAATCTTGACAGGAAATGCTGGTAATTGTAGTTCTGAAAATGTTGAATTATTCCTTGGAGCATCTCTGCTGCTATAGCCAAAGTGTTACACTTGTGTTTCTTTTAATAAAGACTAATTTTATTATTACTTAACTGCAAGATGCTTTCTCGTGATATAGTGACTAGATACCTTAGAGTTGAGGAGATAACTGGCCAGTTAAGTTTTGAGAGATTAAGCTTTAAATGGAGTTTTAGATATTTAAGGTCCAGAACATGGTTATTACTCACAAAAATTTACTTCCAGTCTGTAGTAAAAGCAACATCTACATTTTACAGCGATTCTTAAGTTTATATTTACTGTAGGTGTTACGTGATTCAAGGTGTATTTATTAGAGAGCAGCGGACTGACAGAACATATCGCCTGAGGGTGTTGATTATGATTCTTACCGGCTTCTGGCTGCTGCTGCTCTGGGCTGCATTGGGGATGACTTTAAACAGGATCGTCCCCTGAGAGTTGATCTGGCAGAAGTGTAAACACCCTCAGTCACTATGCAATTCGAAATCCCAAAAACGTTTCGCTCCAAAAAGTTCTAGAAACTCATTATACCTATTTTCTTAACATTATGCAAACAGCATATTAAAATTAAAAATCAGAGGTAGATTGTTTACTTGAGTATATATAGCAGCACTGCAGTGTAGAAATACTGCATTACTATAAACTCCATTAGTAAAAGTCATTTAGATTTTACTCAGGTTTAAGCAGAGAAGTATTATCACCAACATATACTTAACAAGAGTGAGTATAAAAGGACCAAAATGAAGAAAGGCCTATTTCAGAATAATATATTAATGGACTATGATTGATGCATTCACGTGTAAGCATCACAAAAGGTATATAGTTGGTAGCTTCATCTGTAATGATACATAACTGATTCATAAAAGCACAGTATATTCTTCTGAAAAATTATGGAGCATAAGTGTAAACCAGCAGAAAATGGAAATAACTCCCTCCTCTGGTTTTGTAGATAAACCAACATGGTTCCGTTGATCAATTCATTGTTATTTCTCTGCCTGAAAGTGACCTACCAGGATCTGGATGACCCGTTCTGGCTCCAGACCCCCAACAGGCATACCATTCACCTCCACCAACATATCACCAGGATGCAGGAGTCCTGAGACACACACACACATGTGATTTGGATCTCTGGTATTGTCGCTTCTGCAAGGTGTTGTCTGCAAATACCGCCCTCATTAACACACACACATTCTTGTATCCTATACAGTTTTATCTCACCGCTGCGGTCTGCCAGTCCTCCATGAATCACCCTGGCGATGTAGATGTCTCCTGTCACCTCGTCCCTCCTTATAGTCGCCCCCTGACAGACAGACAGTAAATCCCCATTAAACCACCTTTAGCAGCTACAGTAGCAGCAGCTACCAGGTTATAGTGTAGAACCGTAGAAAGAGGTGGGAAATAAAGGGAGTTAATGGAGAAGTGTACAAATGACTGCCACGCTGGCTGGTAATTTGAACTGGTAGAACACATTGTGGTGAGTGACTAAAATTCATCCTGAGACAGTCTATCCAGTAGTCGTTTTTTTTACTCGAAACCACAAATGTCATTCTCATGGTGGTGATGGATGAAAAGTCAGAGAATCACCAAAGTCAGTAGGCTTGATCCTCTGTGGCCCATGAATGTCTGTGTGATATCCGTCTAGAAGCTGATTCAGAACTACTTTTGTTGGATCAAAGTGCTGCCTTTTACACTCTTGACCCTACAATACTCAAATACTTTACCATCTATAATTAGCTCAAATCTCTGACATAGGAGCCACTTGTGTATCCCCTATACAAGCAACCTCACTTGATATGTGGAGTTCCCCAGGGCTCAATCCTTGGTCCCCTTTTTTTCAACCTTTACACACTGCGATCGAAAGAGTATGCCACCGAGTTTGCTTGATACTCTTATAACACTGTCAGTATCACAAAAGATAGAAATACACTTTGATGTGGAAAATCAGTTGAACTCCCCTTTGCATTGTAATTATGCAGAAAAAAAGAAATTTACATCCCTCTGTCACCAAGAGACTACTGTCCACATGCATCAATTTGTTAATGGATCTGAGCTTCTATTTACTGATTACAGACAAATTAAGATAATTATCATCACTTAAACATGCAAAACGGTTTGGATGCAGCGCTCATCTTGACTATGTGTATCTATCAAATGTGTGTTCATAATGCATCATGTGATCGAGCACCCTGATGCGCTGTTGTATAGATATAGATAGAGAAACCGTATAAGAATGAAAGGGAGACGACAATGACGGTGGTGATTGTCACAGTTATTGAGATGAAATGGGAAATATATATTGAGAGAATGTAATTTCTCTGTACCTTTAAATATCTGGCTGTTTCCACTTCAAGTGATTGATCCATTGATGAAAAATCTACTGTCTCTCAAAAGTGTTTGTTGCCTAAGAATTGATAGAAGTCTGCCTCTGGTTTATGGTTAAAAAAAAATTGTTTCTTAAACTAAAAAACATGATCTCAAAGCTGATTTAGACCTACTTCAGGATGGTTTCCCGTTCTCATATTCATCTGGTGTTCAAAAAGGTAAAGAACCACTGGTATTTCAGTCAATTTTCCAGTCTACTTCCAATGCCGGAGCAGACAGGGAGAGGAAACAGTCTGTTTTTAGACTACTTCTTCTTCTTCTTGGCTGTCAAGCAGCCTGTGCTCTTCCAGTCTTGCTCACCCTCCAGAGGAGCTCTAGAAACCGATCCATTGTTGAGCCTCACTTGTCCATTACCACCACCAACACCTGCCCTGTAGGTGGCACCAAAAGTCACCACTGTCCTTTTAGAGCCTCCGTTCATGTGTCTTGTCACTCTAGATCCTGGAAAGCCATCTGCACAGGAACTGACAGATGTGGACGAAGAAGAGGAGGAACAAGAGGAAGAGGAGGAGGACGGGAAGTCATGTGGGTAAGGCGTGGGAAGTTTGCGGACCACTTTTGGGGACAACGAGGAGACCCTTGGAGGAGGTGGGGGAGGAGTGTGCTGCTTCGGCCTGTGTGGAGGTGACGACTCGGGTTGTTTGCTGGCCACAATGAGCCCCTGGAGCTTATCAACCACCTCAGCCAGCAGGTTGAGTGCCTGGGTGTTCTCCTCCACGTTGTCTGTGATCATTTCTGTCGCTGCGACCATCTTCTGCCCAAGATGGCGAACATCTTGAGTGCCGTTCTCAATTCTGCTGGCCACCGTCTGAACCGTGGACCTGAGCTCCTCCACACTGCACTGTTTGGTGAGCTCAGGAGGCTGAGGGTGCTGACGGAGCTTTTGTTGCCGATGCTCATTATATTTCTGTTTCGTTTGATTCTGGCATCCATTGTGACGAGGGATGGTACAGTCGAAAAGCATCGAAGGATGATTTAGAGGGTCCTTGCAGTGTTTGCTATGAGATCCATTTTGCCTGCCAGGTGAGGGGAGAGTGCTAACACCCTGTTGATGAGTGGAGCACTGAGCTGCAGGACTGGAAGGTGCTGTTTGGGCTCTAAGAAGGCTCATCCCAGGACAAGATGAATCCCTGCCGGGTGTGGGGATGGTTCTTGACTGTCCCCCTGTAGCCCTCTTTTTGTACAAGACAGGGGAGTTGGGAAGGCTGAGACTGTAAGCTGCGACTGGAGGAGGAGGGTAAGCGTAGTCATCACTGCTTCCTTCAGTAGAGGCACCTTCTTCCCCATCATGGTTGGGTTTCCCTGAAAACGAATCTCCATGTGGAGAGGATGGTGCCAGAAGAGAAGTCAACAACACATAACTGAAAAAGAACGGCAATGTGGGAAAAATGGAGAAGGAGCCAAATGAAGGCGAGATGAAAAAAAAACTGTTGGAAACAACAAAGTGACAAAGATTTTTTTTGACTTTGTGACAATCAAGGTTTGGTGATGATAATAAGCATGTGTGTGAGCTGAAAGACAAAGGAGGGATTGACTGTTAGGAACTGGCTGTTGCCTGTGCCAAACTGGTGAAAAGAAGGACTTTCCGAGAAAGGGATCTGAAAATGTAGAAATGAACGGACGAATGAAGGGATGGGCATGATGTGTTAGAAAAATACTGAGTCCATATCTATCAAGGAGCTCAAAGTAGATATTCACCCTTAACTTGCCAAGAATTTTGTATAGTGACATATTTTTGGTCTTAAAGTAAAAGCATTTCATCAAATATTCTTAAGCCAAATTCACTCCTGTCACAACCAGTATACACAAATATATAAATCTGTGTATCATGTGAGTGTCTTTATGTTTGACTGATTAACAGTGTGATGTTTGGGCTGATGGAGGCGGGACTCACTGTTTTTGTAGAAAACCTAGATTTCTTAGTTGCCTATAAAATAAGCCTGCACACACAAAAACTTTAAACATTAAAAAAAACACAAGAAGTCATTGAAGGAAGTTTCTTAAAAAACTCTTGGTCCAACTCTGAGGTCGAAGTGTTTCTAGTCTATGGTTCAGTCTCAGCTTGACTCTGATAGATTCAGACTCTGGTGGATGGAGGGACTTTTTTTTCACTCGTCCTCACTTTTGGTGGCTGGATGACTTGATGACAGGTCAGACAAAGAATGACTGAATGAAGAATAGATGGGACGATTGATGACCAACCATCTTCCTCTCCTCCTCCTCCTCCTTCTCCTCTTACCAGTGAAAGATGCAGGACTAAAGATGGAGGGAGCTGATTGGTTGAGCCCTCTCTTCCATAGCTCTGCGGTTTGCGGACACAAACAGCAGCTTCCGGTTGACTGATAGCGGGGGAGCGAGGGGCGCGACCTGTCTCTTCTGGGGTGGGGCAAAAGCCTGGCCTCACTGTCAGTCACCCTTAGCTCCTCCCCTGACAACGCCCTCCTGGCAGGGAGCAGCGTGAGGCGGCGAAGGCTGCTCCAGTGGCTATGAATCACTCCTACTCCATCTCCTACGCTCGCTCTCTGCTCCCCTCCACTCTTGGTGAATGAGAGATATGCAACTGGATTTTTTATGGTTTAAAAATAGAGCTCAGCACAAACAGTAACTCCCTGTAACACAAACCTGCTGCTTCCTGCAGCTTCATATTTCTTCTTATTTATTCTGCAAGAAAGTAAATAAGCATATTTCCTAAAATTTCAAACTGTTCCCCTTAGGGTTTGTTTCAGGAAAGATTGGATTTCCAATTACATGTTAACGCATCATGTCTGATGCTCAAAGTCACTTTTAATGTTTAGTCAAAACCATGGTCTTCTCTCCCTAACCTCAACCACATTCCTGAACAGAACCATGAGGTTGTTGTGAGTAGATAATGCAATAGCAGATTCAGGTCACTTCTAGGAGACAAGTTTAAATTACTAGTTAGAGATAATCCAATGATCATTTCAGAGGGAAAATTAGTCTCAAATGTGCCGCCAACAAACAGGAAATTACCTCTTTATTTATCCTGAGACATAGGAAATGCAAACTAGTGTTTTAAAGTTTGACCTCTTAAGCTGGATTTATGCTTCTACAGCGTAGCCTACGTAAGCGTCCCACAACGTCATGAGCATCCATACTTCTATTACACCTCCAAACCACTGGTTGGTGGTGGCATTTATAAGCCACGTGCTGAGTTTCTTTGCTGCCCGTTTTCCACCGGTTTGTCGGCGCACTTTAAAAAAACAGCGACTGAAATTGAGCGGATCTTGATGGAATCAGAGCCGATGGATGTCGAACAGCAGTTTTAGTTTTTCTTGAATTTACTGTGATGCAGAAATAAAAGAAGACATCAGAGGAGATGGTCTGTATGATGGCGACGAAGTAGGAGGAGCCAGAAATGCAATGGTACAAAGTTGACTAATCATAGTTCTTGCATTCTGCGTCGACGTGATGCGTCATTACATTTTCTAGGAGGTGACGTCAGGCTACGGCGAAGGTTTTTTGCAGAAGCATAAATCAACCTTTAGCACTTTTATAAATTTTCCTTTAAGAAGTGGTGGAAATTGCAAATAAACAGGTCTCCTTAAAGAGGAGAAAGGGTCTGATTTTGTCATCTCTTAGACACTGTTTCAGACAAACATGAAAACCCTGGAGTAGATGGCACCAGGACAGAAACTCATGTTTGGCGAGAAGGAAAAAAATGCTCCCGTCTCACCAGAGGCTGGTTGTTCTTCACCAGGCAAATGATCCTCATGGCCTCCTCATCCTCAGGTAGCTCGTCGGGAAGGGGGGGTAGGACAGGTCCATAGTCTGACTGGGCAACACTGTCGTGGGACGACAGCAGGGCCTGGCAGACATGGACGGGTCCAGGTTATTACGACAGAGCATCAGACCTGAGTTACACACAGTCCTGGGTTTCTGAATGATACACAGACCTGTATGTGTGGTGAGCCGAGGAGGCTGAAGAGCTCTCTCACCTCATCTGAGGGCCGGTGGACCTTCTGTAGGACCATCAGAATCTGGTTGACAGGAAGACAGAATTACAATCTAACTCTAAGATCTCTGCTCTCCTGAAACTGGACTCAAACTCAAGGGTATGTTGGCGTGACACAGACTGAGTCCCTACTCCCAGCACTACAAGTAAAAGACAGTGGGAAAGGTTGGAAATGTTACTGGAAGGAGAAGACATCATCAGCTGGTGGAGCCTTAATAGCAGAATCTGCTCTCAACCCTTTAAACAGCAAATGGTTGAATTTGAATTTAATACTATGAATTTCCTACATAATTCCTGAGGTTATATTTGCTGTGTGGGATTTCTTTCCATTCTAGGGACTGAAACTGGAAAAAACTCTGAGTAAGAAATCATCAGTTTCCACTAAGGAGGTTGTGTGTTCACCTGTGTCTGTTTTTCATCAGCATGACACAAAAGCCCTGAACCGATTTGCACTGAACTTGGTGGAGGGAGGGAACAGGGAACAGGGACCAGGGACCAGGGAACAGGGAGCACGGAGCAGGGAACAGGGAACAGGGACCAGGGAACAGGGAGCACGGAGCAGGGAACAGGGACCAGGGAACAGGGACCAGGGAACAGGGACCAGGGACCAGGGAACAGGGACCAGAGAACAGGGAACAGGGAACAGGGACCAGGGAACAGGGACCAGGGAACAGGGAACAGGGAACAGGGACCAGGGACCAGGGAACGGGGACAAACTCAGTACATCTTGGTGTGGCTCCTGATGATTTACGATGAATTTCTCTCTGAGGGCAGTTCACCTTTCATCAGTGACATTCCAGTCCATCATTTAGTTAATAAATTGTTTGTCCAACTTTACTTTTGATGACAGATTCAGTCCTCCTGGATGTGGATGATACCAGTCTGACACACATCTGTGGACAGATGTTCTTCTAAACAGACGATTCTTTTCTGCTGCTCTTTACTGGAGGGGTTTTGTTTCTCTAGCTACTGGTTTAAAATACTCATGTTGGAAAATTAGCTGTTTCTTCTTTCTTCCTCTCTCATTAATCATCTCATGAGCCCTGAGATTTAACTGATGACCTTCTGGTTGTAAATACTTGTAATAACGTACTCTTGCAGCAGTACAGTACTGGTATTTTCTTCCCACTGAAAGATCTGAAAACTTCCTCCAACACTGGTGAGTGTGTGAGTGAGTGTGAACCTCATGTGAGAGTCCTGAGGCATAAGGCAGAAACGGTCTGGGCGTCAATCTCTGGAATAGCAACAGGCGCTCGTACATCTGGAGAGAGAGAACGGGAAATGATATCATCAGCATCCTTTGACGGACGACGACGTTGCTTCTGTTTCACCTGTTAACCCAGGTTGTACCTTCATCAGGGCGCGGAGCCACGGCGCACTGAGCAGTTCATGCAGCACCTGAGCCCCATTGACGTTTCTGCTAACGGCCTGACCGACGTCCTCCACCACAGAGGACAGCACCTCACTGACCCCTGGACACACACACACAAACACAAACACACACACACACACACACACACACACAGGCATATATACATACACATATCCAAACAAGCACACAGGCATATACACACACACATATGATTTAGAGCCTATGCTGTGTCACTGGAATAAATATTCATTTATTTAAAAATAATGACAATAACACACACAGAAAGAATGAAGACGCCAGCTAATGACTGGCATCTCTAGAATTGAGGGTTTGAAATTGATTTGATGTCTTGGGACATTTCAAACACAGAAACCGTAATAAACCATTCATTAATTAATCAATACTTGTGAAGTAAAAACTCTTTATTGATGAATTTATATTTCATATGTAAATTTCTTTTTAATAACTCCTCTTTTAATTTCCCATTAAAATATCATTTGATTAATAACTAATTTATTAATAGATTAATAACTTAATTTGCAAACAAATGTGTTAATGCATGTCTTTATTGTGCAGTTAGCTGTTAATTATTGAAATGTTTTCTTACTTCTCTTTCTTGAGACATTTGAGTTTGATAACTGTGACATAAATGTGACCAAGCCGTGACCCTACCATGACCTAACTTTGACCTAAGTATGACCTGACCATGACCTGACCATAACATAACCTTGACCCAACCTTGACCCAACCTTGACCATAGCTGCAGTGATGTGGTTCAGGGTTCTGACAGGATCCTTCTGGACCTGCTGATTTTTTTACTCTTGCTTCATCCCTAAACTTGAAAAGACTCAGACACTGCACATTAACCCAATTCCCTTCCTTCCTGCTCTTTGACGATCAGTTTGAGGCCCCGATGCCCGATCGGTCACCTGATTGATCAATGATCCAGCTTTCGGACCATCAGGCGGGTCAGAAGCTCTGGTCGTCTGTGGTTTGATCAGAATCAGCCTCAGCTCAGAGGATCTGGTACAAACTACAGTCGGCTTGTTCTAATGTGACTGAGGAAGTGATTCACACGTTGAGGAGAAAAGTCCTCACCGAGACTCAACTTCACTGCTTCTACCAGCTCCGCCTCCATTTCCTCGTCTTCCTCCCCTCATCATCAAAGTGAGGGTCTTGTTTAAATAAACTTTACTGAAATCTTTTACTGGACGAAACTGGTCCACTGGTTCAGTGATTATCAAAGTTCTTGTTGTGAGAGTCAACACAACAACACAAGCAACTAAAACAGACAACATACACAACCAAATGCAAGAGCCTCAGTGTCACTGAGCCACCTGCAAGGCTGCAGACTTTTATTCTGGAATCGGTCTGATTTCACTTCACCTCCTCACAGCGAGAAAAGGATTAAGATTTAATCACCGCATGAGCTACGTCTAATTGATCTGATTTTATCAACCGTTTCACGTGATTCTACACTCACCAGTGAATGGAATCTAATCAGAGAGAGGAGAGAAAACACGTTCATGAGTTATAAAAGTAGAAATATGGCAATGTAACGAGGCTCCGTGGTAAAATACAGACAACAACCGGTTCATTTTTCTGCAGATGTTTGAGGCTGGAAGTTTCTCCTGAGCAGAGGGTGAAAACAGGCGTGTTTGGGCCAGATGGGATTAACGTACAGAGGAGCCCCCACCCTGCTGAGAGACTCTAATACCGCCTGAATTAGGCTTTAGATCAGATTAAACTCAAATGAAGCCCAGGTCAGGATTTAGACCCGAGTTCAGGGTTTGGCCTGAACTAAAGTGAGACGATGCGCAATGAACGCAGTGAGGGTCATGGATAAGAGGGTCTAATGGAGGCTGATACAGCGGCGTGTGTGTGTGTGTGTGTGTGTGTGTGTGTGTGTGTGTGTTTCTCACCGTCCTCCATTACTTGTCTCATGGTGAATGACCAGACCTGCTGCAGGGGATTTCAGGTTTTTTCCCCTGAAATTAAAAGCAAATTAATTTTCAGTGCGTGTAGATGCTTCTTAATGAACTTAAAACATTGACGTCTTTTAAATCCTTTTATTCAAATGAAATTGATGTCAGTACTTATTATTTTTAAAGTAACTGTGACACCACAATATTTTAATCAGAATTCCACTCATCATGTTTTCACAAAGAGCATCCGAAACAAGATGTAACGTTTCATGTTCGGTGAGCAGCGGCAGAAGCGTTTTTTTTCCTTGTTGTCTACACGACTTGTTTGGTGGTGAAAATAAGAGTCAGCTCTTCTGAAATGTTACAATTTGGTTTAGAGTAAAAAACTGGGTTTGTGCACAACAACAGGTGGGTCCGTCTGTTAAATCTAACTGATGTGTGCAACTGACAGATTAGGATTTAATTTAACATCACTGTGAACCCTGATTCCAGAAGCTAAGCCGGTGAATAAAATACCAGTGTTATCATTCATATTTTAAAAGCAATAAATTAGCTGATGACACCCGTTGTGTCAATAATCTCTAATTTCGGATGAGAGATAAAAAACTCCTCTGAGTGATCTGAGCCCAGCTTGTGTTATTCCGGTTCCTCCTCTCACGGCAGCGGGGGGGTGAATGACGGCTAATTTAAGGCCACGTCTCTGCTTTAGCCTCTTATCTGGCTTGGCTTCTGTTTCCACTTACACTGTCCAGGAAGAGCTTCATTAACAGACCTCAGTCAATGCAAGTCTGTTCAGCACATCACGCAGCCTCACTGAGCTGACTCGGACTCTGAGGGGTCGCTTGTTCAACTGACGTTTAACTACAGGAGTTCAATACCTGTGGACATGTTGGTAGTTTTCTATCTGTAAAACTGTATAAATAAAGTTAAAGTTATCTAAATATCAGCAGCTCAATTTTCCCTAAAGGACAAAATTTAACCACAATGTTTTCAATACTTAGATTCCACCAATCCTGAAGCAGAGAGGATTATTTTTTATAAAAATCTCGGCTCATTCAGGCCTTTTCAGAACAAACTGGGGACCATAACGCTCTGATGCTGGGGTGAATCTGGTGGGGGGTGGTGGTGGTGGTGGGGGGAGGGGGTCAGGTTCAGCCTCTTTAATCATTCCTCAGTTTCTCTAAACACAGAAAGGCAGGATTCACCTCGAAACCGAAACAAAGCTGTTTCTCTAACGTCGCAAATGTTTGTGGGACCACATTTTAATCTTAAGATTTTATCTTAATCTTACATATATACTCATTGTCACCACTTATTCTGGAAACCATGTTTCTATACAACTGAACTGCAGCAGCAAAATACAGAGTACAATGTAAATGTAATGTAAAATGTCTAATACAGAAAAACTTCACAGTGACTCTCTGACACAACCTGTTTATTTACATTGAACCAGAACCTGAAACAAAGAGCTTTTAGGGTCCCACCAGAGTCCAGATCCTCATGCAGAGTCCAGCTCTGGATTTGGACCTGGGCTCTGGTGGGACAGTGGTGAACGTTGCGCATCCTCCATCCATCCACAGGTCCAGTTTCCTACAGAACCGCTGCAGCTGATGAGACGTTCACAGGGATCGATGCTTCATTCTGCTGCCAGTTCTACAACCGTTGTCAGGCTGTTGGATCTAATCATCTTATTAATGCTCCCTGCACCTGCTCTGCATTAACTGAGATGTGTCAACTTTATTCTGGATAATTCCGGCGAGGCTGCTCTGAAACACTTGATAACCGGGCATATAAATAGGCTGCAAAGTGCTTGTCTATATTTAGACAGATTGCGTTGTTGGTTAGAAAAGAACCGAGGGAACGACATCCTGCTGCCGCAGCCATTAGATGGACTGTGATGAAATGTTGTTCAGACCTTCGCCGTGGATGTGACCTTGTTTCCTTTGATATTAACTCGTCCATTGAAATGTCTGCGATATGATCTATGATCTACGCAGACATTCGTGTTGATGTTTTCCTCCAGGATCACCGTGGGGCTGATGTCAGTGGTTACTGGTCAAACGTCTCATCAACTGTCGTGAGACGTGGTTCGTGTTCCCCTGAGGATGAGATGGCAGAACTCTGCTGATCCTCTAACACCTGAACTCGTCCAACACGTCGGTTTCCTGGGCCAGAAACCTGGAGAACTGAGGATGATCGGGCCTGGTATACACTAGCATTTTGGCCCTGTCAGTGTGAGTCTGAGTCTGACACCCTGCTGTGTCTGAGTCCAGCCTCACAGAGCTGCTGGCACGACACACACACACATACCGCATCTGCTCCACACGGCCAGACCACCTGAGTCTGGACTCAAAGACGACACCCACTCACCAGCTCCTGGTCTTCCTGGTCCTCCCGGTCCTCCCAGTCCGGATCCTCGGCGCTGATGTTTCAGTGTGAGAGAGTGTCTGCAGCAGCCAGTGGTGACTGACGTGGATCTGATTTTACTACCAAACAAAAACAGACACTAATCCTCTCTAACCCGACTTAATCCACCAACCACCAACCCCTCTCTCTCTCTCCCCCCTTTTCTTTCTCTCTCTGCCCTATCTTTCCTTCATCTCTTTGCCTTCTTCTGAGATCTTTAAAATCCTCCTCTTTCCTGTTCTGCCCTCCACCCATTCTCTCCATCTGTTTCTCTGCTGCATCTCCCTGCCTCTTTGCCTTCTCCCTCCTCTACTGTCATGGCTTCCTCATCATTTTCTCGCTCTCTCATTCACTTTAAGTACTTCAACAGATCACAAAGCTTCTTAACTCTTTGCTGCTTTTAGCCACACACACACACACACACACACACACACACACACACACACACACACACACACACACACACACACAAACATACACACACACACACACACACACACACACATACACATACACACGCACACACAAAGGTCAGACATGCTCAGCAGCAGGAAACACAGTGTTAAGAGGGCAACAAACACACAATAACTGTAGCTGTGATGCATTAAATCCCAGCGCAACATCTGGATCTTGAAGAGACCAGCCGTTATCATCCTGTGTGTGTGTGTGTGTGTGTGTGTGTGTGGGTGTGTGTGTGTGGGTGTGTACATGAGTGTGGGGGTGTGTTGGTGTGTGGGGGGTTATCACAGGGTAATGGTTACTGGGTCACCTCCAGTGATTAACGCTGATCCTTCAGAGGGAGAGAGAGAGAGAAAGAGATGGAAACAGTGGCCGAGACGCCACAGAGACAGATGTAAGAAAACATGGCCGCCAAAAGGGGCTCCTCCTCGGACGGCGCCCAGGAACAGTCCCCCCCAAAACTCACACCCCAACAAACACTGGCTGAAAAACATACAACCGCTCAGAAAACTGACACTGATAATATTGTAAAGGGGTTTTTAAAGGGACTCACTGATTGAGACATTACTGTTGGATAAAAGACAAACTTTAAATTTGATTTTTAAAGTTTCATCAATGAATTGAGATTTGAGCATCTGGGCATTTACACAAGACATATTTTTCTGCCAAGTGTAGGGGGCAGTAACAGCTGGTTGCTGTAATGCACCTTATATTGTCTCCATGACAGATGTAAATATTTGATATACAGCAGTGCAGCACCAATTGATCACATTATTAGTAATGAGGGCACCATTTTTCTCATCGGTTCCAATGGGTTGAGGCATTTTGAGTGCCGTCTCCATACTCGGGCACTTTGCTCTCTAACTGCCCAACCAACCCTACCGACCCAACCAACCCAACCAACCCAACCAACCAACCAACCAGCCAACCCAACTGACCCAACCGACCCAACCAACCAACCAACCAACCAACCAACCAACCAACCCAACTGACCAACCGACCCAACCGACCGACCAACCCAACCAACCAAACAACCAACCGACCCAACCGATCAACCTGACCCATCCGACCCAACCGACCCAACCAACCAACCCAACCAACCAACCAACCCAACCAACCCAACCGACCCAACCGACCCAACTCGCCCAACTGACCCAACCAACCAACTGACCAACCCAACCAACCAAACCACCCGACCCAACCAATTGACCAAACCAACCAAACCAACCAACCCAACCGATCAACCTGACCCATTCGACCCAACCGACCCAACCGACCCAACCAACTGATCAACACAACAGACCGTCCTGACCGACCCCACTGACCAAACCAACCGACCAAACCAACTGACCAACCCAACCAGCCATCCCAACCCAATCGACCCAACTGACCAAACCGACCGACCCAACCGAATCGACCCAACCAAACCGACCAAACCAATCAACACAGCAGACCGACCTGACCGACCCCACTGACCCGACCAACCAGACCAACCAACTGACCCAACCCAACCGACCCAACCGACCCAACCAACCAACCCAACCAACCCAACCGACCCAACCGACCCAACTGACCCAACCAACCAACCAACCCAACCCAACCAAACCAGACCCAACTGACCAGACCGACCGACTGATCCGACCCAACCGGACCAAACCGACCCAACCAACCGATCCAACTGACCAGACCGACCGACTGACCCGACCTAACCCGACCAAACAGACCCAACCTACCCAACCAACCGACCCAACCAACCAAACCGACCAAACCAACCAACCCAACCGACCAACCTGACCGACCAAACAGATCAAACCGACCAAACCAACCAGCCTGACAGACCGATCCGACCGACCCAACCGACCAGACCGACCAGACCGACTGACCGAACAACCCAACCCAACTGACGAAATCGACCCAACCAACCAAACCAGCCAACTGACCAAACCAACCGAACCAACCAACCCAACTGACCCAACCGACCCAACCGACCCAACCCACCAACCCAACCAACCTAACCAGCCAACCCACCCAACCCAACCAACCAAACCAACCCACCCAACCAACCATCCAAACCAACCCACCCAACCAACCAAACCAATCGACCCAACCAATCAACCCACCCAACCCAACCAACCAAACCGACTGACCCAACCAACCCAACCAGTTCAACATTTATGTTACACATTGAAGACTCGGGTCTATTAGTGGACTTCATTCCTATCGGTTATGGTGACACTGTTATTTGCTAAAGCCTGGAATTTGAGGGATTATTAGTGACATTTCCTCAACTTTTCACAGTCTGATTTCATTATAAAGGGGTTCAGATAACCCAGATAAACAGTTGGTTTAAAAATACTCGAAGTGGGGAATTAAATCCATTTTGATTAATGCAGCATGGGAGGATTTGGGGTTGTTTTCTGGAAAAGGACATTTGGACCTTTACACTGTGATGGATGCAGGATGGAGGAAACACCAGGTTTTGAGAGAGGAGAAACCTGGTTCCAACTGGTTGCTACATTCACACGCATACGCATTTTGGTTGTTAATCAGATTTGATGTGCTCATTTTCCACAATTTAATTGTTCCCAGAATTACTTTGATGGATTCATTGTTAGACCTTTATATATAAGGCCTTTGTCATGTAAAAAAGTGGCATCCTCCTTTATGAATGATATGAAAACAAATGGAGAGCAAACATTTCAAGTGCCACAATATTTACTCCATTACAATCTGGGTGAGTGAATGTATCATTTAACTCATCAGTTTCATATGAGTGTCTGGAAAATCTGGAAACTGAAATAGAAACTGTCTCAGTAGTATTACATTATATTATATTGTATTATATTATATTATATTATATTATATTAAGAGAACTGACTAAAGAGTCTGTGGGGGTTTTCCACCAGACTGGAGTTGTGTTATTGTGTTTAATAGCTCTCAGAGGACAGAGGAGATAATGACCTGTTGACCACCTCTATCATCATTACTGTGATAATTGCTTCTCTTAACTTAGCTACTTATTCCACAGGCAGTTAAAGTAAAACTTTTCTGGTGTGTTTCTGGAGTGTTTGTTGTGATGTGTCACGCTGGATCAGTGTGACACATCCCTCTGGTTACAGGGGTAAAAGGCAGAAGGTCCCATGAGGCGGCTCACCGTGACCGCTGGGTGATAATTAGCTGTTTCCAGATTGGCTGTAGTCAGGCCGGTCCCCTGAGGCCTGGCCTGGCCTGTTGTTCACCGCAGTGCAGGTGGCAAACATGGGAGGGGGGGTCACGATAGAGGAAACTAATGATACTCATTACAGTGTCCTTACATCAGCTCTGGGCTTCTGTGTGCGCCATGGTGGTGTTATCTAAGTACACCGTATCTTTCTGATGGGACACATACATGGACACACAGACACACAGAACAAAACAATATTTTACATCACTTTTAAGTAGCACTTTCCATCAACTCTTTTACCCTGCTATGACCTTTGGCCTCCTTTGAAAATGTAAAAGTTTCCCCACTAATGACAGTCAGCGGCTCAACTTTGTGGTGGGCGGGAAACTGCATTTGGAAAACTTGGGAATTTCCATTCTTGCCAGGCAGCTTGCTAAGAATTTGAAGTGGATGATGAGAAGAGATTTTACTCATCCTGAGGGATTTTTTTTTCTACCAAGGATGCTCAGTGTACAAGTCCTTATAACATATACTACTGTATCTATATATTAGTAGTAAAATAAACTCCATGAAAAAAAAAAAAAATATATATATATATATATATAAATATATATATATATATATATATATATATATATATATATATATATATATATATATATATATATATATATATATATATATTATGTACATTGAGAGCAAGGGGAGTGTATGTGTGTGTGTGTGTGTGTGGGGGGTAAATAAATGTTAGTGGGAAATATGAATCATACGTATGAATTCAAATTACATGTATTGATTAATGGAGTATTGTTGGGAAAAATGAATAATGAGCATAAAGAGAAGAAAAGTTTTTTCATCAGAAAGCCTCACAACCTAGTACTGCATTGTTGTCATGGTTACTGTTAAGATGATGAAATATTTCACTGGAAGTCGGGTTGCAAGGTCGAGGCTCTTTGTTTATTGTGTTTCCTTTAATGGTAACATGACAAAATACTTGCTGTTCTCCATTTCCACCAGCGACCAGCATTACCCCCCCCCCCATTAAAACCTTTTATAGTGATCATACCCACATCACTCTTACTGAGTGATATCAACATTAGAAATTTAGCTTGATGGCAGACTGTCATTCTAATTTCATGTTCCACATCTTACTGAAAAATTAGAAATTAAACTCAGTTTCCTGTGCAGAATTAAAGGTGGTCTGTCCTTTTCAAACCGGAAAACTATGTTTCATTCAACTTTAATGTCTCTGGTTTATTTTGTAGATATTCTACATTACAGAGATATTCTTTCAACTGTCACACTGCCCCATCATTACCTCAGCAGCTGAACCCTGTTTATCGAACTCATCATTTTCTCTAACCACACGGTCGGACGGATGAAATAATCACCTCACGATATTCATTTATTAAAGCTCAACTGTTGAAGCCTCCTATTTCCTCTCATGTCTTTCAATATTTCTGTTAAGAGGCGACATTTACATTTAATGAATAAGGCACTACATTTACATAGAGTAACCAGGGGCAGATGGGTTGGACAGCATACATACAAAAAACATGGATGTGACACTGTGGCCTAGGGTTCATGTCCTGACTTCAAACCGTAGATTAGCCAACAAGCGCACTTGGTTCAGGTCCAGGAAAGATGGCGGTTTTAGTTCAATTTAAAAAAAAAAAAAAAAAAAAAGATTGTGTCTGAAGTTGCTGTGAACTGCTTTTGTATGAAACCAGGACCAAGATCTTTCCTGAACTGGAACCAGGTTCTGTGAGAGTCCAAACAGAACCATTTCTTAAAGCCAGGGGTCAGAACACTATGGCTCGTGCCTCTTGCCATCCTGAAACACTTCAAAGCACTGCCAACCCACCCAGGTGTTTTCATTTACCATGACTGATTAACCCTCTGGGTGAGTGGAAGTTGGGCGGAGCTGAGCCGCTTTTTTGCAGTGTCACCAAACGCCACATACTGATGAGGATGATAAAGGTGTACATTGTCAGCCCCGACAGGTGGAACTTCCGTCAAGTCCAGTTGTGAGAACCCACATGATTTTGGTTAGAGGTCTAGTTAGGCAACAAAAGAGACTTTGAGGACAAACACACCAACACAGTGCTCGGAGACACTGTGACTGATGAGACCTGAGCTTGGATTGAAGTTGGGTAGAGCTACTTTATGCTGGCAATCATGTGAGATCACCAAACTCACCAATAAGAATCATAAATGTTTCCCACCTTAAAGGCCTTTTTATGGTTCTGCGTTGAAGCATAAATTGGCCTTAAGACCAATACAGCAGGAGACTCAGGGAGATGTCAATCAAGTACAATGTGTACTTGCCCACGCTGCCTTTGATGGGTCTGATGAGATAAATGAGAACCCCTGTGTGTGGATCATGGGTGTGTCAGGATTTCCCTTAAATGTGATGGAATGTTTGTGCAGTTTACATATAAATAAGAAATAAAATGGCAGTGAACATTTTATTCTGGGGCTTCTTCAACAGTAAAACCAAAAGCTAAGTTAATGTGTTTGAAGCTGGAATTAAATGTGTTAACACTGAACTGAATCTGACGTTCTGCCGTACAAGGCGCATGCTTTTCCTTAGACTGAGACGGTTGTGAGAGATCAAAGGTCAACTGGTCACACCCCAGTGGACAACGTGCCGGTCTGAACCGCTGGCTGGTTGCATCAGAACGAAAATAAATGCTATGGGTATTTGTAATATTTGAACATTTTTCATTCATTTAACAGCATTTTCATTCTCCCTAATTTCAATGAACTATTTACCTATTTCTGATCTGCTATGGACGTGTTAATGTTTGAGTGTTGAGTTGGAGATTAAATATTATTTACATTCAGAATAAATAGCACAGGAAATAATATTGAACCTTAAAGAGTTGGAGACTTTATTTTATGTCATTGGAAAAAAACATAAGTAAAAACGTACGTAGAACTCCACCAGAAGGAAACAAGCAGATTTACAAAAACCCATGAATAGCAGCTAATTCAACAACACGAGTTCAGCTGAGTGAAGCACAATGTTGCTTTTTTGTCAAGACAAAGACACAAGACTTCAAATTAAATAATTCTTCTTCTGTAATACTTCTAAACTTCTTCTGGCTTATACTCGTTCAGTCCAGTTCTGCCAATAGTCACACATCTCACCAGAGTCCTGAAATCATTTTCCTGCTGTAAATCAGAATTTAAGTACCTGAGAACTCTAGTGTCAGATTCATGTGGACTGGAGCACCGTGAAAACCTAATACTGATTGATTCAGACTGGGATCATGAGACATCAGAGGGGCATCAGTATCACTGCTACTTAAAATATTTTATTAGTTTGAGTTGCTTGTACATTCATAAAATGAAACAAAGGCAAGTGCTTTTGTGTTCAAGATTTTATATATTAACCAATACATGACAGTGTTTAAAACTGACTTTCCAACATTTTTAGATATTTGTCTTCACTGTTTGATCAATCCTAGTAACAAGGTTCTACTTTGGCATGGCTAATTGAATGGAATATTAAAAACTACTAATGGAACTTGTGATTCCCCCAAGAATGAAAACTGACTTTTGAATAATGGTCAAATGATCAGTTTTACATTGTTGAGGCTAACAATGATCTTCATTATATGTTAATTATCAAAAAAGCATCAGATAAATCACGTCAGCTTATTTTTTGAAGAAGAAGAAATGAACTATTAATACATCAGATCATTTTGGATGGAAAGAACAACCTCTTGAGTTGTTTAGAGATTTCTTTCATTTTCAGTCCATATATTATTGGATTAACGAGAGGATGATACAAAACCAGTTGTAAAGTCATTATTAAACGTGCTGTTTTTGGAAAATCAGATTCCACTCTAACTATGATAACATCATACGTGCACAGCAATGAAAAATTGAATAAAACCAACAGGTGAGGTAAACAGGTCTGTGCAGCTTTTGTCCTGACCTCTCTACTGCTTCGATAGGATATTATGAGTATCTTTATGTATGTAAAAACAATGTAGAGCATGGGAAAAAACACAATATTTAGCAAAATAATCACACCGTTCATGGCTAGTGCTCTTGAGGTCACACAGTGAAGTTTGTAAACTGAATTGTTACAAAAGATTCCCTTAATAGTAAAGCCACAAAGTTTTCTGTTAGCACTCAGTACAACTGATCCTGCAACCTGAAGGGCAGGCATAAGCCAAGCAAAAGCTAAGAAAACACAGATTGTAGTTTTTCTCATGATAGTTGGATACTGCAGAGGTTTGCATATACACACATACCTGTCATAGGCCATGGCTGCCAACAGTAGGAATTCTGAACCGCCTAAAGAGTAAAATATTTTAAACTGAAAGAGACAGGCTGAATAAGATATGATCTGTTTTTCAGACAAGACATCGATCAAAAGCTTTGGGTATATGGCAGTGCTGAAAAGAACAGAGTTCAGCAACAAAGCTGCGATGAAAATGTACATAGGTTCTTGGAGGCTCTGGTGAACAAAAATGAGGTACACAATGGTGGAATTGCAGAAAATGATTAGAATATATATCGTAAAAATAATTAAAAAATAAACATATTTGTATTTTTCAACTTCTACGTACCCACTTAGAGATATATAGGTTACATTCATTTTTTCATCCATTGATATTATCAAACATTAACGTTTTAAACAGGCAGACAGTATAAGAGACATACCTAAATTACAAATGAGTGAAGAAGTCTCAGTTTGAAGAGAGATTTTCTATGTAATGTGTGTTTGAGTGTCTCATATTTGACTGTTACTGTGACGCGCAAAGTCTGAGTATGTGAAAGGTTTTTATCAGACAGTTTCAACCTCAGTGGATCTAATTAAACTCTTCACCTAAAGACAGAAAAACATGTGATCAATTTTGTCAAACTCTGGAGCCCTGAAACCATGACTGTTCCCCACCAATGTTGTCTGTGCCTGAAAAATAATGGTAATGCACAATAATTGGATTCAGTGTTTATACCTTTGGAAATGAACTATATTTACAGCATGAACTGGTCCTTTTTCACAGATGATTTTAATCATACTTGATTTCTGATATTTGAAGGTAAAACATTGCACAGTATGGATGAAAGGTAGCTCAAAATGGTAATACCACTCATTGGTAAATAGCAAGATTTGATGCTTTTGTGTCTCAGCAGATGAATCTGAGGACTGGTTAATTTTCTGGTATGATATGCGATTGATCAAATACCTTTTGAGGACATTGCTTGCCACCACTGCATGCTTGCAAAAGTGAAGGACAACTCCCAAAAGGGACGGTCCCACTGTTGGCCTTAGAAGAAAGCATTTTCTGATGCTTCTGCCCTTGTAACTGAAGGTACAGTTTACAACTATGTGATTCTTTCTGTTGTGTCTCACCATATGGGTGTCAACAGTGTGTGGAACCTTCATCACATATCCCATCGTGATAAGCTTATTCACTTTCCTCACCGAAAGAACTGGTTCTGCTTGGATCCTTTGCCAGGCATTCCTCTGTGCTTCTAGGATGAGAGAATACCTTTAGGAGCATTCCAGAAGGACAGGTGTCTTTTCGACATAGGGGGCTGTGGCTTACCTTTGGCTGGACCATTTTTTTACACTTATCCTCAATTTGTTGTTGCATGACTCTGACCACATTCCCAGCATTGTGTGTTTGATAGAATCTGAAATTTGACTTGTTCCTTTGAGAGACTTTTAAAGACAAGGCAAGTTAACCTCCAGTCTGGCAAACTAATTCTTCGTTCGGGATCATTGGTGCTGGTCCCTGAAATTTGGGTACAAATTGGGTTGGGATGTAGAGTAATTTACAACAGTGTTTCAGGTGTGCACGTGCCCACCCTCAAGGGTTGCAGTGCAGAAAACATGCCAACTGGCCACAGTACTGACTGACATACAGTTTATCCACGTTTACCCTTTTTACGACTACGCGAGGAACATAGGTCTCCCTCTGCCTTCCCTTCAGGTATTCGCTTTTGGCAGACACTCTGGGAAACGAGAGTTAAACTGAGAGCGAAACAGCTGGATCTCTGTATCCCTAATATATTTAAACTCCTTAATCCCTGACAGAGTTGCAACACTGCATGCATTTGGACCACAATACTAAATTTCATCCAAGAAGGCACTGATGCACCTGGAGGAAGCTTATGCACTTATTTTTCAATGTTGTTCATTCGGGACCACGGTTCAAGTGGCACAAGTAATTATTTCCATAGTGGTACATCTGTTTAAAAAAACAAGCATGACAATATAGGGAAGAGTAACAGTTGGTGCAGAAAATATCAACTCATATCCATAGTGATGAACTTTAATGAACGTTAAAGGACTCATTCTTAGCTGGTTTAAGTCATATTTATCAGATCAATTTCAATTTTGTGCACATTAATGATGAATCCTTCTTCTATTCAAAAGTTAGTCACAGAGTTCCACGAGGGTCTGTGCTTGAATCATTTCTATTCCCCATATATATGCTTCCCTTAGGCAATATTATGAGGAAACACCCCTCCACTTCAATTGTTATGCGGATGATACCAAGTTGTACCTGTTGATGAAGCCCAACGAAACCGATCAGATAGCTAAACTTCAGGCGTGTCTTAAGGATATAAAGATCTGGATGACCAGCATTTTCCTACTGTTAAACTTAAGTTATTGTGCTTGGCCCCAGACACCTCAGAAACACATTATCTAATGATCTACCTACTCTAGATGTCACTGCTCTGGCCTCTGGCACCACTGAGAGGAATCTTGGAGTTGTCTTTGATCAGGACATGTCCTTTAATCCAACATAAAACTAACTTCAAGGACTGACTTTTTTCACCTACATAACATTACAAAAATCAGGCTCATCCTTTCTCAAAATGATGCAGAAAAACTAGTAAATTCTTTTGTTACTTCTCGGTTGATTATTGCAACTCCTTATTATCAGGCTGTCACAATACAATTTAAATACTTCAGCTGATTCAGAATGCAACAGTGAGTGCTCATAGTACCTTATTATCCCAGTAGAACACTTCTTTCCCAGAATGCAGGTCTACTAGTGGTTCCTAGAGTCTCCACAAGCAGAACAGGAGGCAGAGCTTTCAGTTATCAGGCTCCTCTGCTGTGGGGCCATTTTCCAGTTGGAGGGGGGACTCTCCACATTTAAGAGTAGGCTTAAATCCTTCCTTTTTGCTAAAGCTTATAGTTAGAACTGGCTCAGGATCAGCTTGAACCGCCTCCTCGCTATGCTACTCTACTGCTGGGGGACTTCCCATGATGCACCAGACTCCTCTCTCATCCACCTCCTCGTCTCTCCCTGTGTGCTTAATATCTAAAAAATGCTCATACTAACTTTCCTCCCTTTTTCTCCTGTAGTTCTGTTCTTCCTCTCCTCTCTCCTCTTCCTCCTCTTCCTCGTCTCTCTCCCCTCCTCTTGTCGCTTTCTGCAGGTTTTTTGCCTCTGATGCTCCTGAGTCTGGATCCATGGTTGTAGAACCAACTACTGCCCCATGAGCCTGATCAACACCCTCAGCTTTAATAAGAGGCTGGTCTAGACCTGCTCTATATGAAAAGTGTCCGGAGATAATGTCTGTTATGATGCGAAGCTATATAAATAAAGTTGAATTGAATTGAATTGTGTTAAATAGCTGTATAGTAGATATATAATAGTATAATAGTTCTATAATGAGGAAAGTAAAAGGGGTTTGACTTCAGGCCTCCAGGGTTTGATGAATGTCTTAACATATTAAAATCCAATTTAGTGGAGAGATTAATGAGATCCATGGAGGGTGAAGCAATCTAATAAAAAACTTTCCACAGACTGAAACTGTTCACTCTCTGAGTGTTGGAGATGAACATAAACCAAATGCATTTTAAGATCGGGCATCTGTGAATGAATAAGGTTGGATGTTAGGGATATTGTGAAAGTGAAGCTCTCTTTTGATTCTCCTTAATGTATGCTGGCTATTTAATCTGCCTGTTCTAATGTTGATCATTTATTTTAGACTATATTAATGGATGATGAACATAATGTAACTTATATAACCCTTGATGGGCATGTGGATGTGCGTAAATATAGATATCTTTATTTTGTGATCATGTCTACAGTATATACTTTAATAATCTGCTGTAATGTAACCATCATCTGCCTCATCTGGATTCACAAAAACCTCCATGAACCCATGTACGTTTTCATAGCAGCATTGCTGCTGAACTCTGTTGTCTTCAGCACTTCTGTGTACCCAAAGCTTTTGATTGACTTTTTATCTGAAAAGCAGATCATATCTTATTCCCAATGTCTCTTTCAGTTTTTTTTATTTTACTCCTTAAGCGGCTCAGAATTCCCTCTGTTGGCAGCCATGGCCTATGACAGGTATGTGTCTATATGTAAACCTCTGCAATATCCGATTATCATGAGGAAAACCACTGTGAGTATTCTTCTGAGTTTAGCTTGGCTCTACCCAGCCTGTCACATTGCAGTACAAGTAATAATGAGTGCTGATATGAAACTGTGCAATTTGACCTTAAAAGGAATTTTCTGTAACAATTCAATTTACAGTCTCCACTGTGTAAGTTCAAAAGCACTATCTGTATTTGGTGTTGTTGCTCTGACGAATATTGCACTTTTCCCAATGCTCTTCATACTTTTTACATATACTAGGATATTTGTAATATCTTACCAAAGTTGTAAAAATGTCAGGAAAAAAGCTGCACAGACCTGTTTACCTCACCTGTTGGTTTTATTCAGCTTCTCCTGTTTCTGCGCATTTGATATTACTATTGCTCGGATGGGGAATGATTTTCCAAAAACAGTCCGTTTGATAATGACATTACAGGCAGTTCTCTATCATTCACTGTTCAATCCAATTATATATGGCCTAAAAATGAAAGAAATATCTAAACACCTGAAGAGGTTGCTCTATCAAACGAAAGTGAAATGATGTAGCAAAGTGAGGTTGTAGGAATAGTGGTGTTTTCTGTAATGATAATGATAATAGTGCAACAAGAGTGTAATGATCGTTGGAAGGTATTTATTGTTAGCATTTGTCTCCATCGTGTAAAGATGTTCATGACTATTTCTCATGGAAATCTTCATTTTGAACAATGCAATGATGAATCAATAAGCTGCAGTTATTAAAAATATGTTTTTGTTAATGTCTGTAGCAACTTTTCTCTCAGTCATGAGTAATCTAGCTTTCTGCTTTCTGAAATGCTCCTTCCAAGGTTTGTCTGGGCTGAAGTGTCTGCACATTTCAGCTACAGGAGTCCCAGAGAGAGGGGGGTTGGTCTCGTGGATATGATCAATACTACAAACCTGAACAAACCCATTTACTAAACTAAACTCGGCTGATACTGATACCAGCTCTCGTACAGACTCACTTCCCCTGACGCCTCCTGTACATGTTGAACTGTAGCCTGTATCCTGCAGAATACCAAAGGGACTGGTAGCTTCAGGGTTAGCCAGATGCGTTCATGCACAAGGGGACTCCTTTTTATCCTCTGGATACTATTCCTGCTGCTTGCAGAGTTCTGCAAGAATCACTGCGGAAGTTTGGTTGATAGTTGGATAACTTTTGATGCCTGTTAGAGTTCATCAACTGTACTGCCTCTATAGTCTCCTGATCATTAGTTATTTCTACTACTGCCAGGATAAAATGAGCAGGAAGATTTGTATTCATTATAAAAATAACACACATGTATCATCAACACAATTATCGCTAAGTTGAGTAAAATCTCACTTCTTTCTTCTTACTTTACTTCTTCTGAATTCTTGCACTACAGGTTGGGCCCCCTGCACACTTGTGGCCTGAAAGGTGCACAACGCCCAATACTTGAAAACTGGGAATACTCAGAATACTCAGTACACTTAGAGGTCCTGATGTGGGTAAAATAACATTTTAACCTCACGCCACTAATCTGAAACAAACAATAGACATTGCAATATGCCATGTTCTTTACCGTTACCCACTAGAGACACATTTTTATGACCATGGTAACCATAGCAGCTTTCAACCTGGCTGCATGACAGCTTTAATTCTATTTTGAATTAATGTGTCTGAATTTTTCCAAAGTCTACTGTTTTTGTCTTATATAGTGTTACAAACATTTGTGTATTTGAATGTAAAAGTGTGTCTGAGTGCACAGCAGTAGTGCAGCTGAAGGGATCCAGTGTCGACACTACACACTGGGATATACACAGTGTAAAATCATCATGCAGGAGTTTGCAGATGTGCTCCAAAATTCCGAGTGCAACATAAACTAAGATCCAACTGCCGTCCCTGGGGTGTACCTGTGCATGATGCCGTTTATGTTGCGTAATCGCTTATGACAGAAACTGCTGGCATGACAATTAGAGGGAATTGTTGCTGAAAAGCTTCATATTGAAACACTCTGAGCCATCAAACTAACATACAAAATATTCCTGTTCACTGCCTTTACCACAGGATATTCCATCAGGATATAAATGGATACAGATGGATTCTAAAGAAAATCGCAGAGACATATAGTATAGAAGACCCAGTGGAACAGCAGCCATAATTGAATGTTTACCTGGTGTATGGTGATTATGATAACACTCCTTACACCATGTTAGATAGCACAAGACATGGCTACATTTAGCAATCACTGACTTGCATTTTTTTTTTTGTTTTTTTTTTTACAAAGGCTGTGGCTTACGTATAACTGAACCATTTTTTAGACTTATCCTCAATTTGTTGTTGCATGACTCTGACCACATTCCCAGCATTGTGTGTTGGGCAGAATCTGAAATTTGACCTGTTCCTTTGAGAGACTTTTAAACACAAGGCAAGTTAACCTCCAGTCTGGCAAACTCATCTAGATACTTGGGTAGAAAGTCTGGGATCATTTATGTTGGTCCCTGAAACTTGGGTTCAAATTGGGTTGGGATGTAGAGTAATGCCACACAATACAGAGGTGTGGTCTGGATTCTGAAAATGAATGGCGCTATCTCTGGGCCTAATACTGCAGAAGGATGCTCTGGCAGTAAAAACAAAACAAACCTATCAGACAGATGGTAGAAGCTTTAGGAGGGGTCAAATCAACAACAAATCAATTGTTGATTTGACCAGGAATGAGCTGGTAAGATCAACAACACCAAAAGACCTTGAATACCAGAAAATAAGATTAACATAACTCCTCACAACATTTGCCAGGTCAAGAACACTCTCCAGGCGGTAGGCATATCATTGTTAGTCTACAATCAAGAGACACCGTCATGAATGTAAAAACAGAGGGTTTACCACAAGGTGAAAACCACTGCTAACACTCAATAACAGAAAGGCCAGATTAGACTTTGCCAGAAAACAACAAAAAGAGTGTGCCCAGTTCTCGAACAAGATCCCTTGGGCAGATGAAACCAAGATTAACCTGTACCAGAATGATGGGAGGAGAAGAGTATGGAGAGGGAAGGAACGACTCATGATCCAAAGTCGCCCCTTCAACTGTCAGACCTGGTGGAGGCAGTGTCATGGCATGGGCATATCTGGCTGCCAGTGGAACATGGTTCCTTGTTTTTTATTGACAATGTTAGTGCGGATAGAAGTAGGAGGATGATCCTGAAGTGTATAGGGCTCTAGTATCTGCTCAGATTCAACTAAATGCTGCACAGGTGATAGTTCCTCACAGTACAGATGGATAATGACCCAAAAACACACTATAAAAGCATTTGGCTGGTGTACAACTGCAAAATTACAAAAGTTGTCCCATTGTCCAAGTATTTGTTAACTTGAATTTAGTTAAAAACAGCTAGGGTTATAGTGTGTCATAAAATGTGGCTTAAATCAGCATTAAGGTCCATTTACGACAGTGTTTCAGGTGTGCACGTGCCCACCCTCAAGGGTTGCAGTGCAGAAAACATGCCAACTGGCCACAGTACTGACTGACATACAGTTTATCCACGTTTACCCTTTTTACGACTACGCGAGGAACATAGGTCTCCCTCTGCCTTCCCTTCAGGTATTCGCTTTTGGCAGACACTCTGGGAAACGAGAGTTAAACTGAGAGCGAAACAGCTGGATCTCTGTATCCCTAATATATTTAAACTCCTTAATCCCTGACAGAGTTGCAACACTGCATGCATTTGGACCACAATACTAAATTTCATCCAAGAAGGCACTGATGCACCTGGAGGAAGCTTATGCACTTATTTTTCAATGTTGTTCATTCGGGACCACGGTTCAAGTGGCACAAGTAATTATTTCCATAGTGGTACATCTGTTTAAAAAAACAAGCATGACAATATAGGGAAGAGTAACAGTTGGTGCAGAAAATATCAACTCATATCCATAGTGATGAACTTTAATGTAAAATAGCTGTATAGTAGATATATAATAGTATAATAGTTCTATAATGAGGAAAGTAAAAGGGGTCAAACAGTGCTCTGACTTCAGGCCTCCAGGGTTTGATGAATGTCTTAACATATTAAAATCCAATTTAGTGGAGAGATTAATGAGATCCATGGAGGGTGAAGCAATCTAATAAAAAACTTTCCACAGACTGAAACTGTTCACTCTCTGAGTGTTGGAGATGAACATAAACCAAATGCATTTTAAGATCGGGCATCTGTGAATGAATAAGGTTGGATGTTAGGGATATTGTGAAAGTGAAGCTCTCTTTTGATTCTCCTTAATGTATGCTGGTTATTTAATCTGCCTGTTCTAATGTTGATCATTTATTTTAGACTATATTAATGGATGATGAACATAATGTAACTTATATAACCCTTGATGGGCATGTGGATGTGCGTAAATATAGATATCTTTATTTTGTGATCATGTCTACAGTATATACTTTAATAATCTGCTGTAATGTAACCATCATCTGCCTCATCTGGATTCACAAAAACCTCCATGAACCCATGTACGTTTTCATAGCAGCATTGCTGCTGAACTCTGTTGTCTTCAGCACTTCTGTGTACCCAAAGCTTTTGATTGACTTTTTATCTGAAAAGCAGATCATATCTTATTCCCAATGTCTCTTTCAGTTTCAATTTTATTACACTTTCGGCAGCTCAGAATTCCCTCTGTTGGCAGCCATGGCCTATGACAGGTATGTGTCTATATGTAAACCTCTGCAATATCCGATTATCATGAGGAAAACCACTGTGAGTATTCTTCTGAGTTTAGCTTGGCTCTACCCAGCCTGTCACATTGCAGTACAAGTAATAATGAGTGCTGATATGAAACTGTGCAATTTGACCTTAAAAGGAATTTTCTGTAACAATTCAATTTACAGTCTCCACTGTGTAAGTTCAAAAGCACTATCTGTATTTGGTGTTGTTGCTCTGACGAATATTGCACTTTTCCCAATGCTCTTCATACTTTTTACATATACTAGGATATTTGTAATATCTTACCAAAGTTGTAAAAATGTCAGGAAAAAAGCTGCACAGACCTGTTTACCTCACCTGTTGGTTTTATTCAGCTTCTCCTGTTTCTGCGCATATGATATTACTATTGCTCGGATGGGGAATGATTTTCCAAAAACAGTCCGTTTGATAATGACATTACAGGTAGTTCTCTATCATCCACTGTTCAATCCAATTATATATGGCCTAAAAATGAAAGAAATATCTAAACACCTGAAGAGGTTGCTCTATCAAACGAAAGTGAAATGATGTAGCAAAGTGATGTTGTAGGAATAGTGGTGTTTTCTGTAATGATAATGATAATAGTGCAACAAGAGTGTAATGATCGTTGGAAGGTATTTATTGTTAGCATTTGTCTCCATCGTGTAAAGATGTTCATGACTATTTCTCATGGAAATCTTCATTTTGAACAATGCAATGATGAATCAATAAGCTGCAGTTATTAAAAATATGTTTTTGTTAATGTCTGTAGCAACTTTTCTCTCAGTCATGAGTAATCTAGCTTTCTGCTTTCTGAAATGCTCCTTCCAAGGTTTGTCTGGGCTGAAGTGTCTGCACATTTCAGCTACAGGAGTCCCAGAGAGAGGGGGGTTGGTCTCGTGGATATGATCAATACTACAAACCTGAACAAACCCATTTACTAAACTAAACTCGGCTGATACTGATACCAGCTCTCGTACAGACTCACTTCCCCTGACGCCTCCTGTACATGTTGAACTGTAGCCTGTATCCTGCAGAATACCAAAGGACTGGTAGCTTCAGGGTTAGCCAGATGCGTTCATGCACAAGGGACTCCTTTTATCCTCTGGATACTATTCCTGCTGCTTGCAGAGTTCTGCAAGAATCACTGCGGAAGTTTGGTTGATAGTTGGATAACTTTTGATGCCTGTTAGAGTTCATCAACTGTACTGCCTCTATAGTCTCCTGATCATTAGTTATTTCTACTACTGCCAGGATAAAATGAGCAGGAAGATTTGTATTCATTATAAAAATAACACACATGTATCATCAACACAATTATCGCTAAGTTGAGTAAAATCTCACTTCTTTCTTCTTACTTTACTTCTTCTGAATTCTTGCACTACAGGTTGGGCCCCCTGCACACTTGTGGCCTGAAAGGTGCACAACGCCCAATACTTGAAAACTGGGAATACTCAGAATACTCAGTACACTTAGAGGTCCTGATGTGGGTAAAATAACATTTTAACCTCACGCCACTAATCTGAAACAAACAATAGACATTGCAATATGCCATGTTCTTTACCGTTACCCACTAGAGACACATTTTTATGACCATGGTAACCATAGCAGCTTTCAACCTGGCTGCATGACAGCTTTAATTCTATTTTGAATTAATGTGTCTGAATTTTTCCAAAGTCTACTGTTTTTGTCTTATATAGTGTTACAAACATTTGTGTATTTGAATGTAAAAGTGTGTCTGAGTGCACAGCAGTAGTGCAGCTGAAGGGATCCAGTGTCGACACTACACACTGGGATATACACAGTGTAAAATCATCATGCAGGAGTTTGCAGATGTGCTCCAAAATTCCGAGTGCAACATAAACTAAGATCCAACTGCCGTCCCTGGGGTGTACCTGTGCATGATGCCGTTTATGTTGCGTAATCGCTTATGACAGAAACTGCTGGCATGACAATTAGAGGGAATTGTTGCTGAAAAGCTTCATATTGAAACACTCTGAGCCATCAAACTAACATACAAAATATTCCTGTTCACTGCCTTTACCACAGGATATTCCATCAGGATATAAATGGATACAGATGGATTCTGTTAGCTAAATTTCTTTAAAAGACACAGAGTCACTGGAGTCAGTCTTTGTGAGTTTAATATCTTGCAGCAAGGAGACAAGTCAGCACAGCAGTACAGAGTTGTCTGAGCTTTAAGTCTAGAACATAAACCTTTATAACACACATTTGCGGTTAAACGCAGCCTCTGCCTCAACGTCTCCACAAGTAAGATAAGGCTGGGAACGGCTATACAGGCTAAACTTAGAAAAACAGGGATTGCCTTGGCACAAAATGTTCCTTTTCTCACTGTATAAAAACATTCTTTCAAGTATCACAATGGTACTGATAATTTTTCTCACATTTCCCTCCTGTTTATACTTTAGAAAACACATAAAATACACTAAAACATTTTATATTTATTTACAATCAATATGACAAATATGTTCCCGGGAGCCTCACATCATCATTTAACACTTCATTGCGATTTTCATTAAATGAATCATAGGGAAGTTGTATTGGACGCATTGAGAAAATAGTCTCTTCACATCATATCATCTTCTCCTTCGTTGTCCTCATCCTGGACTTGTTGATACATAGTCCTGGTTTGGGTTTTGTTGATCAGTCTCTGCCCATTCTTCAGAGAGAGAGCAAGGTGGTGGGCAAGAGCAGCGAAAGTGTAACCAAAAGGGACAAGATCAGGAATGACAGGGTTGGACAGTGGGAACAACATATATCCAGCATCACATAGACTGGCAAGAGGGAGGTGGTTTAGGCACATGGTTGGAATTCCTGCTTACCAACTATCTTTCCGAGCATACTACCTCAGTTGCCCTGGGTCTAGAACCAGAAGCAAATTGAGGAGGCACGGGATCGACAGGATCAAGGAAGCCCTACAGAACCATAACATGAAGAGAGAAAAACAAGCAGAAGCAACTATAGTGAAACTATAGAAAGACACATCGACACTAGGCTCAAATCAGTTCCCTCCTCTTGTTGAGAGTTTAATGAGATCCTTAGAGGCTGAAGCAATCCAATAAAACACTCTCCTCAGACTCAAACTGTTGACTCTCTGGGTTTTGGAGATGAACATGCATCAAGTGCACTTCAAGGTCTGATATCTGTGAATGAATGACACACTCCAGTAAAGGCTACATGTGGGTATAAAGGCTACATGTTGGTGTAATTGTGAAAGTGAGATTTGTGATTTGAATTATTTGTGACGTGCATTGGTTATGTCCTGTGATCTGTCTGTTTTATTACTGAACATTTAGTTTTAGAAAGCATTAATGGACAATCAGTTAAATGCTACATATATAACTCTTAGTGGGTATGTGGAAGTTAACAAGTATAGATATCTGTATTTTTCAATCATGTTTACAGTATATATTCTAATAATCTGCTGTAATTCTACTATTGTGTACCTCATCATGATTCACAAAAACCTCCATGAGCCTATGTATGTTTTCATTGCAGCTTTGCTACTAAACTGTATCTTTTACAGCACTACTATCTACCCGAAGCTTCTGATTGATTTCATATCAGATAAACAGATCATATCATATTCAGCCTGCATCTTCCAATTTTTAATATATTATTCTGTAGGCACTTCAGAATTCCTACTGTTGGCAGCCATGGCCTATGACAGGTATGTGTCTATTTGCAAACCTCTGCAGTATCCAACTATCATGAGAAAAACCACAGTGAGTATTTGCCTGATTTTATCCTGGCTTATACCTGCTTGTCACATGGCAGTCCTTGCAATAGTGAGTGCTGAAGCTAAACTGTGTGACTTTACGCTGAAAGGAATATTTTGCAACAATTCAATCTACAAACTTCAGTGTGTAAAGTCGAGATTAATAGCTATATATGGTGTGGTTGCTTTAATAGATCTTGTAATACTCCCTACGCTCTTCATAATATTTACGTACACAAAGATACTTATAATATCCTATCGAAGCTGTAGAGAGGTCAGGAAAAAAGCCGCGGAGACCTGTTTACCTCACCTGATAGTCTTACTCAGTATATTCTTTTTGTGTGCATATGATGTCACCATAGCTCGGTTGCAATTCGACTTTCCAAAAATTGTGAGCCTAGTAATGACACTGAATATAATTTTGTATCATCCTTTGTTCAATCCACTCATATACGGGCTCAAAATGAAAGAAATTTTCAAACACCTGAAAAGGTTGTTCTGTCCAGCCAAGATAATCTGATGTGTTGACACTGACCACTGATGTAGTCATTTCTACTGCTACTGTTTGTTTGCAGTTATTCAGTCTTTTTATTCATTAAAAGAACATTAAAACATTATCAAGTCTGACTTTTTCCCTGTATTTTGCTTTGCTGTCATTTAATAAGCAAATTTAAAACTTGTTTCCGAATGACAACATTCACATTAGTATCACTGGCTTTGTGTTTGTTGATAAAAGTCTATATTGATCTTAAGGTAAATGTGTCAACATTTAAATATTGTATTTCAGTGATATGATTTACATTCATGCTGACGGATTATGTGTCAAATCCTAAAAACACTGAAAACGTCTACACATCTGTTTTCCAGAGGTGTTTTATTTTTCTGTTTTTTGCACCCTACAGATTTTAATCTACCAAATATGTCCTTAAAACTAAGATCTTTGGAATATCAATGATACTTACTGTTCCCAGTTTTTTTTTTCTTCCGCTGCTGCTCATGCTGACCTCAGGGAAAGTTATTATTTTTTACTTGAAGCTGATACTTGAAAGCCCCCGTGTGCTTGGACAAATGGGAGAGAAAAGATTTTGTGTGTGAGTGTGCATGTAACAGGAGGTATGTTTGTGTACAACATAGCATTTAAGTTAAGTAAAAATCAAGTAATAATAATAATTATTGCTATTCACTGACAATCATCAGTCGGGCTCACCACAGTGCTTCACACTTAACCAGCACTTTGAGGGAAACAGACTACAAAACCCTGAGTCAGATTAATGTGTGAATAAAGTATTGTCAGTCATGGCATCCATGTGATTTGAGAGGAGGGGTTCTGTTTGAAATGCTCCCTTTTTTATGACCTTTTGTTTTAACATTCATTTGAACATGGCAGATTGTATCATACAAAAGTGCATTGACCACTGACCACAGAAGCTCATATGGACAAAAAAACACAACAAGCAAAGGAAATGCAAAAAATTAGCAACAATAAGAAATAAGAGTACAGTCCACAGAATAAGCAGTATCCAAGTAATTGAGAGTAAATACTAGAAATAAATTCTTGGGCAGCATATTTCATCTCTAATAGAGAGGTTACAACTCTTGTTGGCCCAATTTACTGACACTGCAATTTTTAATTCAATCCCTCATGAAAAAAGAATCACAGGGAAAGGAGTTGTGCACTAATCTAGAGGCAAAAGGAACCTGGATAAGAATGTAGGTAGAGGAGAAACGTGGAGTGAGAGGTGCCAAGCTGATATATCTCACTTTATTTAAGGCTGAACAGAAGGGAGCCAAGCATGTGGATGTCAGCCGGATTGCATGCAGGGATGTGAGTGGCAGTCAAGGCTGCGGTTTCAGAGCATGGCATGAAAGACAATGTCAGGAAAAACCTGGATTCTAGTGTAGTTATTGAAGGAAGACCAAAACCCTATGTGGAGGGTTTGGGTGAAGAGTTCTGACGTCATGGCTAAGATGGTGGTTGTGTCTCTTCTTTTCACAAGCATTTGATTAACATATCCATGTGAGGGTGAGAGATGCTCCCATGGGCATTTTTACAAAGGAGTTGATTGCACTGATGTAAACCCACATGTTAGACTTTCTTATATTCAGAGCCAAATGGAAGTAAACATTAGTAATAGAAGTCACAGTATTTGAAACAATAAGAGGATCAGGCATGGAGGGTTGTGAAAGAATTGGGGATTTGTCCTGGTCAAAATGAATCAGCTGACAAACCTGCATCTTACTTGATGGCATCATTGAAGGTGCAATAGGCAGTAATGCCCAGCAGGTAGTCCCTTACCTGTGCTTCTATCTAGAATGTCTGGGTCTCCAGTGACTACTGTGAACAGGGCAGTTTGTGTCCAGGATAGCCTGGAGGACAGGTGGGAAAGACTGACTGATGGCAGGAAAGACTGCACCAAATCCAAGGGGCTAGTTACCCTTCCCACAGGTCCTCTTTACGTGGACACCCTAAATGACTACAAGCACAAATAAATAAAAACAGCCCGAAAGTCAACCAAGAGGTGGAGGATGGACATCATCCGCTGAGCTGGCCGTGCCAGTCTGTTCCATGTTTTCCATCCTATCTGGATGCTTTAATGACATTAAGAATCCTGAGGTAATGCAGCTGTGGGTGATCAAAAGTGACGACTCACAGGGGCCTGCGAATCCACCAAGTTAAGGCAAAGTGTGGTGGGAAGAACCAAATGCAAGCTTGCACTGCACCAGAAGGTCAGAGCCAGGTGGAGCACATCGGTGCTACTGATTCAATATTGCAGATGGTCAGAGGGATGAGGAGCATCCTTTCCAGCAGCTGGTACACAGACAGCAACAGGTGCATAACCCACAGCATAAGCACCATGAGGAGCCACCCAGTACTGAACCCACGAGACAAGTAAGTGGGGAAGAGAGACTTGATGACCCAAAGAGAAGACCCAGAGCCAATGACCAAAAGGCTTGGGAAATCTTTGACCTGAACCTGCACACAATCATCGAGAGGTCATTACAAGGCAGTGCAACCACCAAGCTGAAGAAGGCAAGGAGAGATTCAGAGAGATGGTCGGTCCAGAGGAAAAACATCCCCAGGAAGACAGGGAGGTGAAAGAGGGACATACTCAAGCTGGTTAAGGTGAGGCAGCTACTCAGGGGGTCCTGGAGGAAGTCAAAGGAGAGTGAGAAAGAGGGTCTAAAGGAACTTTAGGACAAGATCAAAAGCGGGCTTGGAACAAAGAGGAAAGCAGAGTGGATCAGGAAATATATAAGTAAGAAAAAGGAGAGGTTCTTCCAGGACCCCTTTAAGTGTGCTCAGAGTCTGCTGTTCATTATGAAAACAGTAAGGAGTTCACAGAAGTGAATGGATGTATACAAGCATGTTTATTTTTCATTATCTTCATTATCTTCATTATCTTCATTTCATTATCTTCACAGTATATATATCCTAATAATCTGCAGTAATTATGTACTTGCCTAATTGTGTATCTAATCTGGATTCAACAAAACCTCCACGAGCCTATGCACTTTTTCATTTCATCTTTGTCACTTTGTCAATCTTACTTTAGCACCACAGTTTAATGTTTCCGCTGAAGGACAGATCATGTCATATTCAGCCTGTCTCTTTCAGTGGTTTCAACATGACTCGGTATTTGGTTCCGATTTCTCACTGTTGTCTTCCATGTCCTAAGACAGGTATATAGTTCAGAGTTGTTTTCATGTTCTCCAGCTAAGTTAATACACATGTGCAGCTGGTTTGGTTGCTATGTGGCTGCCGTTGAATGTGACGACCCTGTGTGAATCGACTTTCACTGTCATCACTGATTTTAAATGTTATGTTGCTGGCATTGCTGCCATCAACCTTTGGTTCAGTTTGTCAGACAATGTAGTGATAAAGAGATAATGATCTGATCTGCAGCACACCACACTGTTGATGACTGCAGGTTGACATGGTTGCCTATTTAGGAGCAGTGATCATATCTCACACTAGGTCCAACATCTAACAACAGAAATGGGTCAATGATAAGAGCCACATCATTGATTTGGCTGCAGTAAAACACAGATGGTTGCAGAAAGCAGTTTTTTTCATCTGTCTGTCTCTCACTGATTATGAACAAGAAAAGATGGTTTTGCTTTATATGTGTTGAGAAATCATCCATGACAAATGAAATGCTGGCACTGATGAAAGGCTGGGGGATCACCTAAGTCAGAGTTATTCATCCTCCAATTCGTCGAACAAGGTCACCTCCTCTATCAGCAGGTGTGATGAGGTCGGTTGCCCAGAGCCTCAAGTCAATGGAAGATTGACCCTATCCCAAGGGGTGGTGGGCTGATTGTCTCCAGTTTTTCTTTTAACAATGGTGAAGACAAGACAGATGCCTGAGAGCATCAGAAATACTTTTATCAAAAAACACAACAATTCTGAAGGCTACAAGACAATCGCGAAAGATCTTGACATCCCTGTTTCAGCAGTTTGTAATGTTATCAAGTTTTACAGCCATAAACCTATTAAGGTGCTTCAAGGACATGGCACTAAGAAGAAACTCAGTGAGAGAAGTTTAGGCTGATCTAGATCAATCTGGACTGGTGGTTTCAGCCTGGACCCGACACCACAAACTAAACCGAGTAGGGCTCAATATATGAAGGCCAATTGAGACACCACTACTGAAAGAAAAGCACAAAAGACAAGACTAATGCTTGCAGAAGTAGTTAGATCAGAGTTTTTTCTGGGATAATGTTCTATGGACAGATGAAACCAAAGTAGAGCTCTTTGGGAATTAAGTGCTTCAGTTGGGTTACAGGCGACTAAATGAAGCCGATAACTGAAAGAATATCCTACCCACAGTAAAACATGGGGGGTTGATCTGTCCTGTGTCATAATTCCCCCGTCGGTGCTCCTGTGTACTGGCCTCCAGAGTTTGGTGAAGTTGTCACTGTGTCAGTAGCTCTTGGTGGAGAGTTTAATGAAATCTATTGAGGGCGACGTGGCCCTATAAAAACAATCCACAGAGCTGGACAGTTCCCCTCTGAAGGTGAAGACACACCAACTGCAGGTAACTGTAAATGAAACAGTCCACAACAGGTTGTATGTGATTGCCAAAAGACTTATTTCCTTACCTTTTTTATTATGTATGCCTATTACATAACCTGCCTGTTTTATATAGTAACATTTATTTTCTGACAATCATAATGGATAATGATTTAAATGAAACATTCATAAGCCTTGATGGATATGTAGAATTGTACAAATACAGATTTCTTTATTTTGCGATCATGTTTACAGTATATATTCTAATAATCTGCAGTAATTTAACCATCATATGCCTCATCTGGACTCAAAAAAACCTTCATGAACCTATGTATATTTTCATCGCTGCTTTATTGCTGAACTCTGTTCTTTTCAGCACTTCCATATACCCAAAGCTCTTGATCGATTTTATATCTGAAAAGCAGATCATATCTTATTCCGTCTGTCTCTTTCAGTTTCAAATATTTTACTCTTTAGGCGGTTCAGAATTCCTACTGTTGGCAGCCATGGCCTATGACAGGTATGTGTCTATATGTAAACCTCTGCAATATCCTATTATCATGAGGAAAACCACTGTGAGGTTTTTCCTGGCTTTAGCTTGGCTCATGCCTGCCCTTCAGGTTGCTATACCAGCTTTACTGAGTGCTAAGAAAAAACTCTGCAGCTTCACTTTGAAAGCCATTTTTTGTAACAACACAGTTTACAAACTGCAATGTGTTGTCACAAGCGCACGAATTATACACGACATGGTCATTTTGCTAAATGTTGCACTTCTCCCAGTGATTTTCATACTTTTCACGTACACAAGGATACTCATAATATCCTATCGAAGCAGTAGAGAGGTCAGGACAAAAGCTGCACAGACCTGTTTACCTCACCTGATAGTGTTAATCAACTTCTCCTGTTTGTGTGCATATGATGTTATTACAGTTCAGCTGGAATCAGATTTTCCAAAAACCGTACGATTAATAATGACTTTACAAATAGTAACGTATCATCCTCTCTTTAATCCAATAATGTACGGACTGAAAATGAAAGAAATCTCTAAACAACTAAAGAGGTTGTTCTTTCCATCCAAAATGATCTGATGTATTAACACTAAAACAGATATACCGACACCACTACTGTAATGTAATAATTGGATCTCTACAGCACTGTGATCTACCCAACACTTATAATTGCCTTTTTATCTGATAAGAAGATCATATTTTATTCAGCTTGTCTCTTTCAGTGTTTCCTATAATACTCTTTAAGAGGTTCTGGGTTTTTACTGTTATTTGTTATGAAAGGTATATGTCTCAATGTAAAGATCTGTAATATCCAACCATAATGAATAAAGCCACTGTCAATACTTTCCAAGCGCTGGCTTGGATTCAGCCTGTTTGTCAGATTGCAGCACCAGCTGCACTGGGAGCCAGCACCAAACTGCATTTTTACAAGGAATCTTTTTAACAGTTTGCAAATTTCACAGATGAAATTTCCCAGTTTTAATTGCTGGTTTTATAAAAATCATTATAGTTAATATACTCTACCAGTCCATTTTTTGCTTTTGTGGATGAGGTGCAGAACCCTAGGTGCCAGATCCGGCCTGATCCTTGCTCTCTCTCCATTCCCCGTTATTTCTGCCTCTTTTTACACTTTCAGTGCTAGAGCCCAGTCTAACATGTGATCTCCTCCCCGGGTATCCTAGACATTAGCCCCACTATGCAGTTAAAGGAGGCATTTTCCACACTTTAACCCTGGTTTTTTACTGTTTTTTAATAATGCACTGGCCTCTGGTTCTTTACCAGACTGTTTTAAACCTGAAATTATTCACCCTTTGTTAAAGAACCCTAATCGGTGCCCCCTTTCCTTATATAACTCTGGAACAATCTCAAGACTGTCTTTTTTTTTTTAAATCTTTTTTAGCTGGTTATGGGAAAGTAATTTCATGTCAGTTGTTATATTTTATGAACATTATAGTGTTTTTAATAGTTTCCAGTCTGGTCTCAGAGCACTTCATAGTGCTGAGACACCACTTGTTAAGGTTGCTAGTGACCTCTCGCTGACGGCAGACAGAGGTGACTGCTTGAATTTAATTCTTTTAGAATTAATTGCTGCCTTTGATAAAGTCAATCACCGTATTCTCCTATATTGCTTAGAGATCCTGGTAGGAATCAAGGTCATGGCTCTGAGCTCGCTGTGTTCAGACCTTTCACACAGGTATTGTTCTGTCACTCTGAGTAACTCTGCTTACTTGACGGCTCTGCTGAGATTTGGTGTCCCTCAAGGCCCCCTCTGTTTTTAATATAAATGCTGCTTCTTGGCCAGGTTATTCAAAGTCATGATGTACTTTACCATTTTTATGCTGACGACTCTCAGTCATTCTTGCTTTTAAACCCACCGATCCTACCATCTTAGCAAATCTCACACTTTGCCTCTCATATATTAAATCCTGGATGCCCCTTAAATTTCCTTAAATTTAAAAATGATGAGTCTGAGGTCATTCTGCTTGGTTCCACTAATTCCATCAGCTTTGTTGGTGCTAATCTTGGCTGTCTGTCAAATAATATTAAGCAGGCTGCTAGGAATTTCGGGGTTATATTTGATGTTAACCTCTCTTTTGATGTTCAAGTCAAAAATGTTGTTCAGTCTCATTTCTTTGATTCTTTAAAGGTATTTAATTTTTTTTAAAAAAGTGTCTGTAACCGCTACACGGTGAAATCTGCTTCAACATTGTAAATAGTGTTTATTTTGCAGCAGCTATTTAAAAATCCAGCACAATAATTTGATTCCTTGTAAAGAAATAAAGTTTGGTTTTTTTCCACCAAATTTGTTTGTTTTGCATTCATTTTGGCAAAATAGGAATCTATAATCCATTGCCATTCAGGTTAGTATCTGAACTTAGTTCAGATACTAACTTGGTTTATTAAGATGTTGGTATTTTAGATTCATCACCACCAACCATTATTATTATGGTGCAAATACTCATCAGTATAATGCAGCTGCAGTCAAGGGCACCACCAGGGATTATGGGCCCTATGAAAATATATCACACTAGGGCCAACCACCCCAGACCATGCCAACCCTGAAAATATAGCTCTGGGCAGGCATGCACGCAACATCCTTCATACAGTGGAAATCATTATTTGATGCAAGACTGATGCCCTCTATAAGAGAAGTACAACAATTCCACAGTTCCTTTGTCAGGCACTTTAAGCCGAAGCAACGTTCATCGAGGAGCTGAAACAACACAAGCAAGGATCTAGTCAGGCGAGATTAACATGAGTAAGTGAAGCAAAGTTCGAGTTCTGATAGGATGTAAATGCCTACAGGCAGTGTGAGAGGCAGTGCATAGAGTGCATAGGATGCATGAGCTGGGTCTTTAGTCTTAAAGACTGAGAGGTATTCTGCAGATTAAACAGAGTTTGGTAACATGTTCCACCACCGGGGAACCACCAGGGCGAGTCTAGCTAGAGACCGGGGCCTTTTTGTAGTGGCTGCATCCGGCGTCTTTCATTGCAGGCCTGAATGAAGGAGTTGTGGTAGAAGGGGCCAGACTTGGTTTTTGTTTTATAGGTGTCAGGGCTCTGAATTTGAAGCAATCTGAACAACGGGGTGACATGTGCTGTTTTGGGCTGGTTGAGGTTTGAACGCACCTGCGGGGAGGCCAGCAGGTAGGGAGTTGCAGTTGTCGACGCATGATATTACTTGAGCCTGTGCCAGGAGTTGTACTGGATGTTTAGACAGGTGGGGTCTGATATTCCTAATTTTGTACAGGGAAAATCAACACAATTGAGCCATCAAGGCCACATGGATGTTGAAGGTTTGTCGATCATCAGTCATGACGCCCAAGTTTCTGGCAGACTTTGTTGGCATAAGTTTCTTGTTGTATAGAGGGAAAGGCTGGGATTACAATGAGCTGTTGTCTTTGAGAGGTTAAGTTGGCGTTATTTCTTCCATGTCAAGATATCGGCAAGGTATGAAGAGATCTGGGCAGAGACTGTGTGTTTGCCTGGGGGGGGGGCAACAGGAGGAGCTGAGTATCATTAGCATTGCAATGGTATGAGAAACCATGCAAGTGGATCAACTGTACTAAGTGAGGAGGTGTATATTGAGAAGAGGAGAGGACCAAGCATTGATCCTTGAGGAACCCCAGTGTGAGGGACTGGAGTCCAGAGTGTTCACTGCTTTGTGTTCGGGAGGGGTGGAGACCTGATCGGGATCAAATGATGCACAAGTGACAGGAAGTTAGCTGCTTGGGATTTGTCGGTGTGGATATTCATGTTTCCCATGACCAGCAATGGTGTGCTGTAGTCATGAATGGCTGAGTGGCATGTCAATTGATAAAGTACAAACAGCTTGAGAATCTTAATGTTTTTAAGTTTCCCTCAGTATCACAGTAATCCATTGATAATTGTTTAACCTCTGTGGATAAAAAGTTGTCACTTTTTCCCTGTTGTGTTGCATTGCCATTCACATTTTTTTTGGTATTTATGAGTTAGTTGTTGAGATTATATATAAAATTACAAAATTCGTACTGTAATATACCTTTATTATTTAAATGTAACATTATTTTAAGGATTCGGTTATGTGTCATATATATAAAATAAAGATAATCAGCCAATAAAATAAAAACTAGAAAAATTAGAATACAAAGTGTCTTTAATAGCTTTTTTTTGAAAAGCTAATAATAAAAGCTAATAATAATTACTATTATAAAAAAAACATTAAAATAATTAAAATAATATGAACAGGATAAAGTTTCCACAACTGCTTCAGTCTGGATCAGTACAAGATAGAGTCACATTCTAGCCAACGCCATACAAGTCCACAAATTGAGTCCCTGAAGTCCCTAGAGATCATGAGACCACACTCATTGAAGCCCCTCCAATTCCTCACCATGGCAACTAGCTTGTCCTTCTTATCGGTGATCTCATGATGACGGAAGGGACACGCTCCCCTCCTGGACCCCCCCCCCCCCGCTTCGTTCTTCCTCTTTGTGTAAATGGACCATACTTATATAGCACTTCTCTAGTCCTATCAACCACTCAAAACACTTTCACCCACTCACACACACATTCATACACTTTCATACACACACACAAACACAGCTGTGTTTGTGTCCTCAGTCTTCTGCAAGTCCATCGTTGAGGGGATCAGGTTGATTTGGGATAAAGCTGCATGTGATCATAACAAGCACAGTTTTATCTTATGACAGCAGAGACATTGATTCAAAAAATGGCATCACACATACACACTCATACGTAGCTTCTGTTTAATACAGAGATCTGGTCTGAAGGATTCACAGTCCCTTCCACAGGGTTCGAAGTCTTCAGTAATACACTATTTAATATTCAGAGTTCAATGCAAAGCAGATTTATTGTATATCTAACCCTCTCAGGTGCATGTTAATTTTCATATACAGTGTGGATCTGCCTCGGGGACTGAGTAAAAGATGCTGTGGTGCAGATTTGTGATTTTGAGCTTGAATAAATAAATGTCAGTAAAGGAAATGAAATATATCACATATAACACATGCATTGATCAGGAGAGACAACTTTTTAAAAGGTGAACAGTTACAAAAAAATCTGGCTGAGTATAACCCTGAAGGCCTTTATGTATCCGGATCATAGACCAGCTCCAGGTATCAGACCAGGTACCTCAATGAACCTGCCTCCCAGAGCAGTAATCATGAGAATTCACACAAAAAGTGCAGTTTGGACATTGCTTTGTATCATTTTACCTGTTTCCCACAAGTGTGAGCAGAAGTGATGTATATCAATGATGGCTGATGAAATGCTTTGTATTTTTTCCGATCATTTTCACAGAATCAGTGTATGTTTGTACAAGAGAAAACCTTAAAGTACAAATGTTGGCATTAATCTTTCCCCTTTGTCAGTTTTACTTTGCAAATTGGTTGAAAGTGGAAAGAAAAAAATCAGTTTGACTGCAGTCTACTGTCTTACCACTAGGTGACAGCAAATAACGCCTGATAGGCCTGATTTGGTAGTGCGTGCGTGTGTGTGTGTGTGTGTGTGTGTGTGTGTGTGTGTGTGTGTTGTGTGTTTCTTGTTGCTCCTCTGTCCAACCTTGACTTGACATTGAGGCTCATAAAGCAGATTCACAAATTTCAGATCCTTCACTTCATCATTTTGGCTTGTAGATTTAACTGTAAATACTTATAATTGTCACTGTCCATCAGTCTACAATCAATAACCCATAATGAAAAGGTGAAAACATGTTTTAGAAATTTTAGAAATAAAAAACTGAACATCTGTTTGAAACTTTTCAGACCCTTCATCCAGTATTCTTGTTTAAGTCTCTAGAAGCTTTGCTCACTGTTGGGTTCTTGGTCAAATCCCTGATCAGGGCCTTATTGCCCGGTTACTCAGTTTATCCGGACGTCCAACTCTAGGAAGGGACCTGGTTCCAAACTTCCTCCTTCTCATATTGATTGAGTCAACTGTTCTCCTGGGAACACTCAGAGCTTTAGAACTGGTTTTAGACCCCTACCTGATCTAGGCCTCGCCATAGTTCATCCTGGAGGTCTACAGAGGCGTCTCTGGACTGGATGGTTTTTGCCAGAGTTGGACTGAACCAGTTCTAGACACATCACAAAAATAATTAAAGCAAACCGGAAGCAGTTCACCACAATTTGGAGCAAAGGCAAAGGATCATGTTTTCCATTAATGTAATGAGGATTTATGGTTAATTTGAATATTTGACAAGTCACAAATGCGCTGATACTGAATGGATCAGTTAAATGTTCATACACAACTTTTTTGTCGTTTGTATCAAAATAAAAGCTTTTACAAGACTAGAAAGGCTTTTAAACTCAAGGTCTGTAAGGTTTCAGTGCAATTGCCCACCCCCTTTGTCTCTTCTTCTGTGGTCTCCACTTTATAACTCCCCCCCCCTTTTTTAACTGCTCTACTGTGGGAAAGGTGGGCGTCAGAACTGTCATTTTATTTCCATTTATCGTCATGATCCCATCCTAATGTTTCTTGTAGTTTACTGACTAGATTTTTGTTGTTGTTTTGTCAGTGACTATTCATTTCAGTTGTTTTACCTCAAAGTTACAATAAACTGATCTAAAACTCCCCTTTTGTTGTTTATTTCATTTGTGTAGCTGCTGAGCAGGCATGGTTCTGTTTCTAGCTTAATATTTTTCCCTTTCAGAATAAAGGTAGATGAACTCCAAAAGAGATGGAAGATCATGGCCAACACAACAGAGACTCCCCCAACCATTGAACAACAAATCAAAAACAGCTGTAAATCTCTTAGATCAGTTTCACGATATCAAGTTATTTTGATGGTCTACTGAAATAGGGGATTGTAGTAAGTCAGGACAGGTACATATAGACATGTAGTCATATATCTATTGGGCTGGGTCCTTCCCACAGTGTGTGAAACCTCTCTGACACCAGCTGTGTCAGGGTTAACTGTAGGTAAAACTCCTACCTGCACTATCTCACATCTGCTGTTTATGTTTCCGATCAACTATGTTCAGAAACTGTACAGCAAAAAGGCCCAATTCTGCCAAGAAAAACACGTTTTAACTTCTATCTCTGTGAGGACACTCACTGACATAATACAGTCCCTGGTCCCTAACCCTGACCCGAACCTGAATCTGAACCTGAACCAGGGCTAGAACCTTCAAACAGCCCTTTGAAGGTGTGAGGACCGGACAAAATGTCCTCACACTCCAAAAATATCCTCAAGCCCCGGGGTCTAAAACTCGAATGGGTCCTTACAAAGATAGATGTACAAGTATACACACACACACACGCACGCACACACTCACACACAGACAGACGCACACACAACAACATGTAACCTCCCCCCTCCCCTGAATCCCATGGGAGTTCTGCCACACATTCTTTAGTGCACACTTCATTGTAGCAGTGATTCAGAACAGCTCATGGCCAAATAAGACGAAAACCACTCAGCTCGCTCGCTGGATCTGGATCTGGATCTGAGCTCAGGCTGCGCTGACACCACAGCCTGCGGATTTATAGCCGACCAAAAAAAGCTGTGGGTTGTAACTCCAAGAGCTGCGCTGACAAATATTGATCTTTGTGTAAGACAATTTCTAGATATGAACTGTCTGGCTTTCGGTTATGGACAGAGGATGATATGTTTGTAAGCTGTTCGACTGTCACACTGTTTTAATAATGTGTTATAAGGGGAACTTACACGAAACCGCCTCAGACTCGACCTGGGACTTGGGTCTCGACTTGGCTGTCACCTTCACTAACATGGGACTTTGTCTCGATACGGGACTCAACCTAGACTTAATCTGGACTGGCCCGTCTCGACTTGGGAGTTCTTTGTAGTCACTTCATGATAATGGACTTTAGGGTTGAACTGGACGTGTTTGTCTTGACTAAGGACTTGACGTAAGACTTGCGGTACTTGCCCATCCTACCTTGGAACTAACCTGGACCTGACTTTGGTAGACTTTGACTTGTTTGTCCTGACATGGGCCTTGTGGGACTGTCTTAATTTAGGACTTGACTTGGACTGGCCCCTCTGGACTTGGGACTTGGACTAGATTTGGTTCTTGCTCGTCTTAACTTGGGACATCGCTGTACTACCTTGAGACCTCATGCAGGAGTTGCCTGTCCTGACCTGAGCGCTGAGACTTGTGAAACACTGACCCGGTTCATCCTCTGCTAAAATCTTGACCCGAGACATGAACCCGCTGAGTTTTCACTCAACTAGTCGAGTCGTCATCCGGCCCATAAATTGGGAAACCAGCTAGTTAAATTCAAGTAGAGGTTTCTGGGAGACAAAGGTGTGCATCTCTCAGTCGCTACATTTGGACGTGTCTTCGACCGGATTCTACCGATCATCACTGTTATTGCTTTTTTTTTTTTTTTTTTTTAAATGGCCGTTTGAATGGGAGACGCTCACTTTCTTAACTCACAGAAGTGGACGTGAGTTTGAAAAAACAGACATTTCTAAACTTAGGTAATGTTACATCACAGTCAGTTTCTGCAATGGGACACAAACAGTTTGTTGTGATGCTCCTTTAAACAACACTAAGGTGAAAAAACAGGAGGCTCTGCTCAGTTTTTCCGTCAACAGCTGACTCAACGAGGGCAAAGCACACATGTACAATCTTCTGACAATGGCTTTCTTGGATGTGGCTGCCACGATTTACCTGTGACAGAAAGATGAATTGCATCAACAGCATCATCAGTAGCTCAGTGGGTGTTTCTTCCTTTGATAACAGTAGTGTCAGTGGATTTAGCAGTGATGACAGTTGTGGCATTAGTGATGAATAAAGCAGGTTCTCATAGATTTCCTGTTATTGATATGATTTAATAACATCCTGTCGATTTGCTTATTTTTCTCATCTGCTTATTATGGTTATTGGTACTTTGTATAGTAAAAATATGTAACTACAACCAATAATGGAAACATTTCAACCTACTTTAAACAAACAGTAAATACAGTAGGTTAACAACAGAGCACAAACCTGCAGCTGCAAATGAAATCAAACTTATTCACGTTCCCTCTTAGAACAAACATAATGTTTTCTGGCTAGAGGCCGCAGAGTGGGTTGGCGGTTCCCTCCGGACCTGGATCTGGATCCTGATCTGGATCCTGATCTGTCTGGGCAGTTTCTCTCAGACAGAGACTGGAACATTTTAATCCAGTAGTTAATAAAACGTGAGTGATAATGCTTGAGGTGGAGCCTGTGTGAGGGTTTAAACACACACACAGGCTTTTATTTGTTGTTTTTTTAGTTGTAGATATTACACACACATACACGCACTCCACGGAAACATACATCTGATCCTCGTGACCCAGAATGAAGCCATGCCAGCAGGAAAACATCGGAAAGAGCCCCCCCCAGTTAAGTTTCCATGTTACTGGCGACGCCTGCCAGTCTTGCAGAAGTGTGTGTCCCTTCAGTCTGACGAGGAGGCGGAATGAACTTCCTGTTGTGCGTCCGTGCAGCAAAGTCAGACGCAGACACGCCAGGAAACAGCGGAATGAGACCCAGCCTTCAGAATAAAAGCATGTCTGGGGTTTTGTAAAACAGCTGACCGAGTCGCATTTTAAAGACACAAAGTAAATGATGTAGTCATGTACTTTTCTCGTCATGTGTATGTAAACACTGTGTTAATTAACCTGTGACACTGCTAAGTTCGTCCTTCTACTAATGCATGAACTGAATAGTTTAACGATATAATGATATGATGAAGACTATGAGATTTATCAAACAATTGAATCACATTTTATACTATTGTTATTCAATATTACTGATATTAAATAACAGGTTTAGTATAATGAGGGAGAGGAGATACACGTGTGAACGGCTTCGGTCTGGATATTCCTACGAATCCCGACACCTTTGGTGACTTATATCAAGTCTGGACAAACTGTAGTCAGATGAAGCAAATTACAAATACCAGTACATTTTTAACTATAGAGTGTACATCCCCGCCCATGTGGCTAAAACCAACATACAGGCCCAGTTTGTGTTTCTTATTAACCATTAAATCGTAGCACAAGGTTTCCAACAGATAAAAACTCAACGTCGTCTTTGAAAAGCTCATTGTTTGATGTAACACACTGATATTCTGAAGGTATTTCCAGAAATTCTCAGAGACTCTTCTGGATGGAAAAATCTTCATCCCAGTGTCCGCGTGTGTTTGCAATTATGTTTTGTTTGTTGACTTTAAAGACACAAAGGTAGAAGAGCTCGATTCAAGGCTACTGAAACTTCTCCCCAAGATGGCAGTCGGTGCTTTTATTGTGAAAGGGCAGAGCCGGACGTGTGTATTGATGTCCTGACTGCACCCAGCTGGTTGTAACAAACACACACACACACACACAGTCGCTCCCGTACACACTCGTACAACACAACAGACACGCACAGTCGCGGCCTCTCCCCGGGCTTGTTCCCGAGTTTCTCCAGCTTTTATCGGCTAAAACAGGCCAGCGAACCGCCGAGAACCGGACCGGGTCCAGGCTCTTCGCTCGGGTTCCAGCGGCTCCGGTTCCAGCCGCCGCTCGCACTTATTTTAACGCTTACAAGACGACTCGTTCCCGGCGCGGCTTCAGAGAGTTCCCGTCTGGAAGACCGAGATTTAACCCGGTTTGAAGCGACTCCGCCGGGGGACCTAAGCCGCGGGAGGCTAGCTCGCCAACGGGCATCATGTTCGTCGGAGTTCCCCTCGGTGCTCGGCAGCGGATCGTGGCGGGAGGTCGGTCCGCTCTCGGTCTGCTGTTCCTGGTCTGCGTCGGCGTCCACCGCGGTGGCTCCTTTAACCTGGATGTGGACAAGCCGTCGGTCTACTCCGGACCCGAGGGAAGCTACTTCGGCTTCTCGGTGGACTTCTTCAAGCCCCCGAACGACCAGCAGTAAGTTCAACAGTAGGACCCCCCCAAGGAGAGCTGCTGCTGCTGCTGCTGCTGCTGATGATGATGGTGTTGATGGTGATGGTGATGATGGTGATGGTGAAGGTGATGATGATGATGGTGGTGATGATGGTGATGGTGATGATGATGATGGTGATGATGGTGATGGTGAAGGTGATGATGATGATGATGATGATGATGGTGATGATGATGATGGTGAAGGTGATGATGATGGTGAAGGTGATGAAGGTGATGATGATGATGATGATGGTGAAGGTGATGATGGTGATGATGGCGAAGAAGGTGATGAACGTGATGGACATGCTCATGTGTCTGAACTCGTGGCTCATCACGGTTTCTGTCACTCGAGACAACATTGTATCGTTACTCCAGTTACTCTGGATACTTAAAGCAGAACCAATGCTACAGAGTAACGGAGTACATTTAGTAGAAGGATAGTAAAATGCTCCGTCGCGGCCCTGACAGGGAGGGGTCTCAACCCGGGGCCCCAGGTACAGGTCTGGGACGTCTCCAGGCCTAGACTTCTCACATGGTTTTAGTTTGGTTATTGTGACCTAAAGAGGCCAATTTATCAAATATTTCACACTTTCTAAGATTAGACCAAAGTCGACAACTATGAATGAAGGTTTGTTCAACTGAAAACTTACCTCAGCTTTATCCATTGACCCTTGGGAGGGCCCCGACCCCCAGATTGGGAACCAGTTGACTAAACCATCTAACTGAATATAAAGTAATTAATATAAAGTAATATAAAGTAATATAAAGTAGCTTTTACTTGTGATACTCTTAAATGCATTTTGATGATAAGACTTCTCCACTATTAAACTAGAGGACAAAACTTTAGCTTGTAATGGCGTATTTCTATCCCAAACAGACCAAAGACATCCCTGAACACTGAGCCTTATCATTGATAATTAGAGGGTGAACCAATGAATTTAAGGCTTGTTGAAGCAGCTGCTCTCATAAACAAAAACTGAGTGAAATCAGTTCTGGGTTGAACTGGGTTCTGGGCTGAGCGCGGTTCTAGGTTCATCGAGGATGACGGAGGACTTCTGACACTGTCATTTAGAGAAGCTCGTCTGCTGCCAGTGTAATATCGTGTGTGTGTGTGGTTCCTTTCTGATATCACTGTTATCACTACTATCATACGTACAGAGTTTCCTGTTCTTGTTCCCTGTTGTATTAATAGAGAATCTGTCTGAAAAGATAAGAGTCTTCTCTTTTCCAAACGTTATCCTTCTTGATTTAGGCTATTATTCTATTCCTCCTTAACAGATTCACTAGAGCAGCATGGTAGAGCCTCGCCGTGCTCCCGTGGGTCACATTAGTGAGCTTAGAATTCACTTTTTGTGTTTTATTGTGTGTCACGACAAATATTTGGCCCATGCCACATGGTCACGAGACTCATCTCTGCTGTGTTGGAAATATAACGAGCGAAAAGCAAAAGAAAAATATCGGCTGTTACATTGTGTTTATATCATTTAATGTGTAAATGTGGTTGCTTAATATAAACCGTATAAATCAAGCCTTGTAGCAGAGGAAGAAAAAACAAATGCTGTAAGTCTGATGGTTAGAGAAGCATTAAATTACATGAAAATCAAATCCGAGGAATCATTACACTAATTACAATTATAAGAATATCCCATAGCTGTGGGTAAAAAGGTTCAAAAATGATAATAATCATCAATAATAATAACCATCATTAACACAATGTTTAAAAAGTAATCTTGGGTTTTATGTATTTTGTGAAAGACATTTTTTAAAACACGTGTCAAATCATTGGAAACAAGCTCCAGGGAAAAGCAGCCGTCGTCTCGGTTGAACTGAAGCATCGCAGGAGTTGATGTTTTCTTGTTTCGGTCCAGCTCCACCGACTGGATCTGGTTCAGACGCAGTAAATCAACCAAAGCGACTCGGTCTAAATGAGCAGGCGCCCGGCGACCGAGAGCCGAGGCCCCTCGAGGCGTAAACAGTTAACTTTTTTCCCTCCTCGTAATCCTCTGAAGGGCTGAGTTCGGGAGATAAATCCCCCCGCACTCTGCAGGAGAAAACCGAGCCGGCGTGAACAAAGACGTCCTGTCTTTCCTAACGGCTCCGCTGTGAACGCAGATTAAAGCTGTCGACACTCAATGTCGCTGCACTCGGCCAAATCCTGTTTTATATCTCAGAGCAGCAGGAGGCGATGAATTCAGGAAAAGGACGCGGGGTGTCTCCGTCACATGGAGTTTTCCGGAGCCGTTCGCCTCCTCTCAGCTTCTGTCACTCATCATTATCACCTGGTAGTTTGAGTTCTGAGTTCAGGTGCGGTTGACCTGGTTTTATCTCACACACAGGGACAGTCAAAGCAGTGGCTCAGTGCCGCTCCTTTCAAGGGACATTCTGCCAATCTGACACAGGAAGATCAGTTTAACTGCCTCCACATTATCCAACTGTTTGTTACTTAAAGAAATTTAATTGGCCTATGCTTTGGTAATGGAAGAAACATTGTAGTAATCCTTCATTTAAAGATTTTCTGTTTCCACCTACTCAGATGTGAATTTTCACAGTTTCTCTTCCACTTCACGCAGCGATTGAGACGTGTTCGGGACCTAGCCTGTCGGTGGGATGAATTTAGCAGGTTGAAGACGCCACTTTGGGTCATTCTTCACAACCTCGTGACACCTAATCGACCAAACAAATAGTCCAGCAAAGAAATGAGTAGATTAACTGATGATGAAGATCTTTAGTTAGTTTAGAAGTAAGTTTCTCGGCAGGCTGAGAAAACCACGCTGATTGTTGTTTCAGCTTAGACATGAAGACGACACATTTACAACAGAAACTGCGATGCAAACGGGGGCCATGAAAGATTTGAATCAGACAGGGAAGGGCTAATAAAAGATGCTAAAGAGTTGCATTATGGGAATCGTAGTATCCAGGGTTTTTGGAGCTTCAACAGAAACACGTACAGCCACGGATTACTTGTTGTGTCTGGCAGGAAAAAGTCAAAAACGGAAATGTTGTGTGTCTGGTCAATGAGAAGAGACCTAAGAATGGGAATACATCACACTGTAGTGGCGAGGAGACGCATCACTCTTTACTAGCGGATGGGGTCACGAGTTTGTACGTGAACCTTGACCTCAGGTCTCATGCAAGACCTGAAACCAAATGGAAGAGCTGAACTAACGCTCTGATCCCTGCCCCCCCCCAGGTCGGACGTTCTGATTGGAGCCCCGCGGGCCAACACCTCGGCCTCCAGCAGTGTTGTGGAGAGAGGAGCGGTCTACAGCTGCCCCTGGAGGAGCTCCTCACTGTGCCAGCAGCTGCAGTTCGACAACACAGGTACAAATATCCTGGTTCATCTTCCAGATGTAGGAGCAGCTGCGACGACAAGCTGGTCTCTGAAGCCACAGTAACACTGAGGGGACATCGGTCACTGGAGCCGACGGCCCTTTTCATTTCTGATAAGAGGCCACGTCGGCTCCCTCGGTCTCAGTGACGGTGCAGCACCGATGGGATAATAAGAGCTGAGGCTTCTGCTGTTGTCTCATGTCAGGACACATCCAAGAATGTGTGGTGGAGCAGAGGGTGTGTTCACTGGTCCGGTGACGGTGTGTGTGAGATGACACACTCCTGCACGTCTGAGGGCTAATGTCTCCCCCAGCAGTGACAATAAATGTCTCATTCACTAGGTCCTGTTCGGGGAGATTTGTCCAATGCTGTAGCCCAGCACTCTTCCTGTCAGTGGCTTCATGGAATTGTTGTCATTCCTCAGCAGAGATACACACACACACACACACACACTCCATGAATCGGTTAATTGGTTGCTATGTTTGGACTGACTGTGGCCAAACAATCACAAAGGGGCAATGAAATGCGCTTTCACGTCACATTTTCACATGACTTACAGTAGCTGCAACTAATAATTATTGTCATTTTACAGCTTAGTTATTCATTTCCAGTTAAGCCAATACTGTTTCAATACTGAAAAATGCCAGTCACAAGAGCTCAGAGCCCAAACGGACGTTTTCATTTAGTCCAGGATCAGAAGATATTTAGATGAGGTTGGTTCATGGTCAGGCGCTTCTGTTTCTTCGCATCATACTTTTTCTTACCTATATTTCTAGGTTTTTATACACATTCAACGTCATTACTGATCTTATCTTGACTATGCCTCATCTACAAATCCGAGACACACAGTTGATCATTCGCTCCCTACCTTCATGTCTTCACCTTTTTAACTGTCCTGCAACGTCACTTGTGGCCACAGCGGATCAGCAACAGCAATGTCGTATCATCGTAAAGTGATGAGCTGAGCTCTCGTCAACCGACGTTGTGTTTTAGTTTGGCCTGGGAAAATAAAGAAAGGTTTGCTATTCTTCTAGTGTCACTGACAGTTAAGTCTGTTTCCCGGGTGACAAAGAGCAACTGGCTGAAAAACTGCTGGTTTTTTAGTGAAGCCAAAAACTGGCAGAGTGTGTGTGATAACCATGTACTAGCAGCCAGTGACATTCTAACAGATTAAAACCTAAATTAATGTGTTTAAACGAGCTCAACTGAGGCTGTCAGGCTGTCGGTACATCACCCTAACCCAGATCACATGGTGAGGGAAAGGTCTGGTCGGATCTGTGGAACCGTGAAGAGTTGGGCCATAAACTAAACCTCAGTTAGTGTTCTGGTGGTCGGTGGGTTGAGAATGCGGACAATACGACCCCGAGCTCCCCAGCTCAAGTCCGGCTTCATTCTAAATTTGAGTGGAGATCCAACAGTTGGTGTAAATTCAGGACCAGACATGTAGAGTATTTCCTTTTAGGACACACAGCCTGTCAGCAGTGAATCTACATGTTAAGAATGTAAATGCATCACAGTGACCTTCATCTGGACAGAAATGTGTCTTATCTGGCGACATGGGTAAGAAAACAGGGTCCAGATCTCTCTCAGGGTTCTGGTTCAGGAGGACTTCCCATTTCTTTTATACGTATTTCTGGAGAGCTGGGGCAGGTTCTCGATGTGGATCTAACAGTGTCAGAAAAACAGTCAGAGACATAAAAACCAGAAGCAGAACATTTCTGTCAGAAATGATTAATCATACGTTTATCACTGAAGTCATAGTTTTACTGGACTACATTTTTACTGAGGTGATTATAATGTGAATGAATATAACAGAGTCCAGTTAGATGAGCTCAGTGCAGAGACATTTGTTTGAAGTAACGCTGTCACTAAAAGATTACAGTAGATTGTCCAGGTGTTCATAACAAGTTGACCACCGGTTGACCGGCCCCGAATCGCGCCGGGCTTGGACAGTCTGAGGATTTGGCTCCCATAATCAGCTGGTGGGCAAACGGAGCAGGAAGGGTCTGATCGGACCGTCAGTGCTTCAGATGACAGATGCAGCTCAGCTTTCACAACCGGCCACTTCATATGAGTCAGCTCACTGCCTGCAGGTGTTTATTAAGTATTTAGAACCCACACACAAACACCTGAGTTCAGATAAGAACCTAAAAAGCAGTAAAAGGTGTGAAATCAGCAGGTAGAGACAGGCCAGGTGTTTGCCAAGGTTAATGTGATATGATGCAACTTACGTTTCCCCTTGAGGGGGAACTCAGTTCATGTAGCAGCAGCTGACTGAAGCCCCGATGGGGATGAAAATGATGACGCCAATGATAATGTGGCACAATAGGATATATAAGGTTCTTTTGTCCTGTTTAAACTGGTACAGACTCAAAAAAACGTTCACCCCTTTCTCCATGTTTCTGCAGGCGAAGACGTAGACGTTATTTTTATTGATTGTCTTGGTTTGTTTTTATTTGATCAGTTACTCATTTTGTCAGTAAAAAGCCATAGAAAATCATCCCCCCGAAAAATGCATAGAATCTGGAGACTTCAGAAGCTAAAAACAGCAAATGCTTTGCAGTTATACTTAATTAATATCTAAAGCTATTATTCAGTTATCACATCAGCTACTAGTTTATTTTGTCTTGATGGACGAATCGGTTGATCAAATAATCGTAGCAGCCCTGAACAGATGTAAATAGTTTTAGTTAAACATGAATCTAATCATTGAGAAACACAGAGGGAGGTGTCAGCTTTTTGTAGCAACAGACAGCTCTGTGTGTGTGCGTGTGTGTGCGTGTGTGTGTGTGTGTGTGTGTGTGTGTGTGTGTGTGTGTGTGTGTGTGTGTGTGTGTGTGTGTGTGTGTGTGTGTATTCTGTGGAAGACAGCGGCCATGAAAGTAGGAAGTGAGCTCTTTCCCCTCGTAAACACACTTCCTGTTGGCACCTCAGAGTCGCAGGACATCAGAGCTCCTCCAGGCTTCATCTTTCTCAGGCTCTGATGGATTTTAAAACAGCTTTTATTTGATAAAGACCATGGTGAGCAAAAGGGACCCCCCCCCCACACGCACACACACACACCCACCCACCTCCCACACTAATCCTCCCGTCTCGTTGCATCACTTACATTGCACTTACATAATTAGACAGTGAATTCTGCCGCTGGTTTAATGAAATGGTGGCAGTGGTTGGTGGTTAGTACTGTTGCCTAGCAACAGAGAAGTTTGTGGGATGATGACACTGTTTCAAAACGACCTCAAACCTGGTCTGAGCTGCAGGTTCTTGGCCTCATGTTGTTCCAGGCCTGTTATGCCCATAATAGGAGAATTAGTCTCACAGAGCCTTACTAAATCTTTGAGGGGGGGCGTTCCTACAGGATGTTTACCTCTCAGCAGCGTTCAGCTCCTAGCCGGATTGTAAGTGGCTCTGCTGCCATGCCAACGTGCCTTTGAGCAACACACTGAGACGCATCAGGCTCTGTTGGCCCTGATGGAAGCGAAACTGTTCACTAATGTTGTTCCCTCTGGCTCTAATGCTGTTGGTGAGTGGCCTAGTTATGCTGCTGTGTGTGTGTGTGTGTGTGTGTGTGTGTGTGTGTGTGTTTTATTCTTCTCTCTACAATAGAGGCCTTTGTTGTTTATTTGACCTATTCCTGATTGCTGGCTCTGTGGTTTTGTTTTTGGGTGGTGTGTGTGAGTGTATGTGTGAGTGTGTATGGTCGGGTGGTGTTGGGGGGGTGACTCTGACTCAGCGATAGTGTGTGATATTCTGGACCATGATGCACCACAGGCCTTTGTTCCTGCTGGGTTTTTTATTTCTTCTCCAGAAGTGTGTCTCGTTTTTCTTAAGGACGTATTTTTCTAGGAAGTGAGTGGGAAACAGGATCTAAGAACTCAGTCTAGAGTCACAGTTACAGTGCAGTTAACTAGCTGGTTACTATGGTTACTAGCTGGCAGAGAACCCCTAGCGTCATGGGTGGCTGATTGACCATGACCACGGATCAAGGATAAAATATCCAATTTATTGCCCCCACACACACACACACACACACACACACACACACACACACACACACATGCCCGGCAAGTCAGAGGACTTGAGATTCACAGGCCAACATTGGTCAGCAGGTTGGAGCCTCCCGCCCTGGCGGGAAAATCCCAAATATTTCCTCACTGCCTGTCGGGTGTTATCCCAGAACAGGCTACGACAATTATCTGCTTCCCATCCACATATTGTGTCAGATTTGTGTGGGACTGCTCCTTTAACTCCAGTGACCACACAGAGCTATGGTTGTTTTCTGCTCCAGCTCAGCATAACTGGAGGACAGTACATGTACGTGATACATTACTGTTACATTGATGACGGGTGTTAGATTGAACTTTCCTCCGTGAACTGTGTGTTTGTCCCTAACTGTGCAGGAGGAATTTCTTTGGCTGTTACAGAACGAATGTGTTAAAACTTACTCGAGTACAATTAAAAAGTATTTATACTTGAGTAGTTCTGTCACTCTCTACTTTTTACGTGACTACACAGATTGAAATTTACTGCACTGCATTTATTTGCCATCTGACATCACTGGTTTTTATTGCCAATTCAGATTATCAGATTATATGTCGTATTGTTAAATGATTTATTTTTGTAGGTTATTATCAGATTAGACCTAATAATTATTGACAGGCTCCCCAGCAGAGTGTATTTAGTGATTCACATTGCTCCACTTTTATCAGCTGCAACATTAAACTAATGTTTACACATGAATGCATCAATATTTCTGATCCAGTTATAGATTTGTCACTGATGAAGTTGGTTCAGTACAGGAGCTGAGTCTTGAGAATGTCCTGTTCTATTTTATCTTATCTTATCCTCCTGTTATACCTTGTTTTAATCCTTTTAAATCCTGTTTTCTGTTGTGACTTAAAACATAAAACATATAAATCACTTTGCAATTCTTTGTTGAAAGATGGTGCAAAAATAAACCTGGTTCACCTTGTCTCACAGTCAACTAGAGTCCAGATATATGGAATAAGTATGAAGGAGATGAAGAAAACCAAATGTCATTTCTGTTTTTAAGGTAGTGTGTTTATCATAATAATAATGAACATTATTTACAAGAAATATCAAAATGAGAAACGAATAAGGTGGAAAATTAAAAGACTTTAAAACAGAAACTGAATAAAACAACAACTAAATGCTGAATTATTCCCTAAGGCTGTCTAATTCTGGACCTTGGAAGGACTGAGCAGGCATCTGAGGATCTCAGGAGGTGGGATAGGAATGGGGGGGGGTTGGAAACAAGAGGTCAGAAAACCTGACTTGGGGTGAGGTCTCTTTCGGATTCTGAAATCAAAACACGGAGCAGCCGAAGCGGGGATCAGTGAAATGTGATCATGTACCCCTGCACTGGTTAAAACTCCGGCAGCTGAGTTTGGGATGAGCTGTAGGCAGGAGGGAGACGAGGGGGGGGGTGGGGTTAATGGCCTCATGTTTGTTAGACATAAGAAACAGGACTGAACCATTATCTGAGCTACAGCTGGATTAAAAAAACAAGACCACCCCTAGAGATCTGAACCATCTCGAACCAGGGATCGGGATTTCAGAAAAGCTGTGACATCAGCTTATGGATGTCTGGAAGTCAGTGTTGTCAGCAGTTTACTAGAGAGGCTCATACCTGTTTCAGCTGACCTGCAGTCAGCCACATGGAAACACCTGCGTTTTAAGTGTTTCAGGACCCACCTCAGAGGGAAAGAAGGAAAAAAAAATAAATCATTCTTTTATTCATACATTTGTAGCTCTGATATTTGGGATATGTCGGATCAGGTAACCCTGCTGGTTCACACTGGTTTTGGCCTATGATTTTTACCCCTGAAGTTCTCTCGTATCTCAGAAACGTGCCATTCCTGTGTCATTTTAACCAGCTGCTGATAAGTGTTGCTTCCTTTCTGCAGATGACAGGAGGAAAGATGGGGCCCAGATGGAGTTTAAATCCAAGCAGTGGTTCGGCGCTTCGGTGCGATCTGATGGAGAGCACATCCTGGTAGGAACTGCACACACACTCATTCACACATGCAGAATCATCATTCTACCTCATTCCAGTAAAACTGTAAGAGAACGTTGAGAACCCAGATGCCTACGAGGCTTTAATCCTCCTGTATATGTTCTATATGGAGCCTTTGTTTATAAAACCCAACCATCCCCTCTCACCTGCCTGGTGGTCAGACAGTACAAACACGTTGTCTGTTCACGGTCACACGATTGATGGTGTTTGAAAGACAAAGTGGGTCCTGGTGCTCAGAGTGCTTGGGGTTTTTATGAGTGTGTGTGTGTGTGTGTGTGTGTGTGTGTGTGTGTGTGTGTGTGTGTGTGTGTGTGTGTGTGTTTCCCAGGCCTGTGCTCCTCTGTACCAGTGGTCCACCTTCGGTGTCTCGGAGCGAGAACCGGTGGGAACCTGTTACCTGAAGAAAGGTGACATAGTGGTCGAGTACTCGCCCTGCAGATCGAGTACGTTCCTTTTTTATTCTCTCCTCCCCCTCTGCTCTTCATCTGTCTTCTCTAGAGCTAACATGCAGTAAAAATAAAACATAAAACATAATAACCACGAATGTCTTGTAGGTTTCAAGTCAGTTACATCTCCCTTGAGTGTCATTGTTGTTAGCAATGAAATTTGTTGCTCCTGTTACTAAATTATTATCTCTCTGGACCAGAACTTTAATTTTGTGGTTCAGTCCCACAGATCTCATACAGCATCCCGATGTTTCCAGAGAAACATCTGTATACAGCTACTGTCCACTACCATTAGATAGACACAGCCAGAGACCAGCTGGTGAACATGGAGCATTAAGCAGCTAAATAGCCAGAGGTTTCCCTCAAACCAGAGCTAAAAGAAGAGAGGGTACTGGACTTTAGATCCATCAGGTGGATTCAGACCAGATCCAGATGTGGGATCTTGTTGCTCTTTAGCTGCTGGATGTGGAAATAAACAACTGTTTAATAACAAGTTTAACATATCAAGTTCAATTTTGATTATAAGTCACTGTCAGTGTATTAATTTTCTTGTTTCTGCTGAAAACAAATGGACAAAAATCAGATCCTGGATCAGGGCTCAGTCATTAGTGAATAGTGACTAGTAACTAGTGACTAGTACTAGTACCAATGCATGATGCGCTAGGCATCAATTAGTAACACATTACACATATACAGAAAGAATCTTCAAACCTCTCTGAACTCGCTTTGGATGCTGCTGTGGAAAAGACCGTTGACACAGTGGTGGTGTGTGTTAAAACTGCTGTGTGACAAATGAAAACTGACTCACTGTGGCTGATTAGTTTTAATGTTGTATTAAGAAGATCCTGGTGGGGAGGGACATGGGGGGTTCGTTTTCTTTTCTGTGTTTTTGATGTTTGAGTTTGAAACATTCAATTTTATGGTAGATGAATGAATAAATATAAAAGGCGTGAATCCCTTCTGCTCTAATGCTGATGAAATGTGTGGTTTCCCTGTCCAGGTGCCAGCTCACCAGAGGGGCAGGGCTTCTGCCAGGCCGGCTTCAGTGCCGACTTCCTGAAGGTTGGTAACCGGGACTGACCCAGACTGACTCCTCTGTTATTATCTCTGCAGGTTTTAGTCCACAGGGCTCTGACCTACAGTTAGATTAGAATAGATTCAGCTTCATTGTCTTTGCACACATTTAATTAGCAGTCCATCCAAAGCATTTTTTCTCTACATCTAACCAGACTGTTGAAATGGTAGCAAACTGCTACTGTAAACTAGATTTACATGGACTGTGTGGATAAACTGGGTCATGGTTGGGGCTGGATCCTGGTCCAGCAGTGTGTGTGTGTGTGTGTGTGTGTGTGTGTGTGTGTGTTTCTGTGTCTGTGTGTCTGTGTGGTTATAGAGGCTGAGATCGTGTCAGTACCCCCCCCCCCACCACCCCAAAAGGGGCCAAATCAGAAGAAAGTAATGAAACTGTTTCCTTTTTCCTTCTTTCTTTTTGTGGTGTCAGAAGAACAACAGAGTGGTGGTAGGGGGACCTGGCAGCTTCTACTGGCAGGGTGAGTGTTATACAATGAGACTGTGTGTGTGTGTGTGTGTGTGTGTGTGTGTGTGTGTGTGTGTGTGTGTGTGTGTTGCTTCAGTGTTAGCAGGTTTGGAGCCTCTTTTAAACAGAGATCCCACTATATCACCATTAAGAAGACCTCTCATTATGCTGGGTTGGTGGTGGTGGTGGGGGGGGGGGTGATTGAAAAGACTGAGTGGAGGCAGATCGAAGAACGAAATTGAAGTAAGGAAAAAGAAATCTTTATTTTCGTAGTGGCTGTGTTTTAAATCAGAGAAAAATAAGAATCAAACACTGAACAGATGGACTGTGGAGAGCGAGGGAAGGTCTGGAGTCTTTGGTCTCCTCTTCATTCCTTCATCCATCCTTCACATCCACAGAGCCTCTCAGGCTGGATGAGGCTGAGATGTGACACATTCTCTGTTTGACTGCGGGTTGTTCTCATGTATTCAGTGTGATTGTCACCAAAAACCTGATGTTCATCATGCACTTGCACCGGAGCAACGATGCAACAGGTTTTAACTCACACGCTCGGTAAAAACGGTTGCATAGGCGACCGTGTCGGGACAAAAGTCACCGACCTCGGTGAGATTCACACCAACCGAGTTGAACCTCATCTGAAGTAAATATGTTGTAATCATGATCCCCATGTTATGATCAGGGTTTCTGAGCCTATCGATCCAGTAGAAATCCGACAACCGAAGAGAGTGACATCAGTAAAAAGAAATATGAGGCCGGACTATAGTCAAACAGAAGTGAACAGCATTAATGTCCAACCTGTCTGTTGTAAGAACCCAGCCCACAGAGCCACTCATCCTCATCGGGGCCTGTTGAACTTCCTCAGCTGTGTGCACACGGTGTAGCTTTATTACTATCTGGTGGTTTAGTTGATCTGGGTGAACTGGTGGTGTGTTAACGACGCATTCATCGTTTTCTTTCCTCATCTGATCGTTTTCTGCTGATGTCGTGGTGTCCACAGATGTCAGGAGTTTCCATGTCGGGTTCAGTCGTTATCACGATGGACAGAAATTATGACCGGAGCTACGAAATTACGACCATGTCGAAAACCATGAGTTGTCATTTTAAATTATCCCCAAAATGTAAGACTTATCCTTTAATGACTGTGCTGGCTCCTGCTGGCTCTGTCCTTGAGTCCAGACCAGCCAGAGACTTGAAAGGCTTCCCAGACCGTCGATGACATGCTGCTGTTGTCTGGCCCGGGTGTATGTTGTTGTTTAGTGGTTTCTGATGCTGCTGCATCAACATGACCAGAGTGAGTCAGTGTGGGCAGTCAGGCTTCATCCACATGCCCTTAGCCACCACTTATTAGGAGCACCTAATGGAGACTGGCTAGTTCCTGGTTTGCTCTCAATCAGTCTCAGGTCTTCGTCGCCTTGATTCCACCAGATATTCTACCTCGCCCCAAATCCAGGTCTGGAGAATGGGGGGCACTGAAGTTGACTGAACAAAACCGAATGTCCCTACTCTTCCCCCTCCTGTAGTTTAGTCTTTGTCCCTTATCGATCATCTGTCAGTGGACAGAGAAGAGACAGACAGGTATAGGTGGACTTGAATTGTCAGACCTACCTGCACTTACCTGCTGACACGCTGACTCTGGCTCAAACAAGCAGGTGAAGGTAGTTAGGTAGGTCAGGGTTCAGATGGGGTTGTGCTTGTGTGTGTGTGTGTGTGTGTGTGTGTGTGTGTGTGTGTGTTGTCATCCATGTTTGAGTAGTTGTCTGATATTAGAGGGTGTGACACGGAGTGTATCCTGAACACAGAGTTAGTCACACACGTTTTCTTCCTCCTCCCTCTCTCTCTCTCTCTCTCTCTCTCTCTCTCTCTCTCTCCTTCTCAGGGCGTGTAAGCTAATTATTGTTTCCTGCTGAGTCAACACTTACAGTTACACAACCAACCAAATACTCACACACACACACACACACAGTCTAACCCACACATACACACACACAAACACACTCACACACACACACATGCAGTCTCTCTCTCACACACACAGTCTCACACACACACACGCACACACACACACACACACAAAGACACACACAGTCACACACAGTCTCACACACACACACAAAGTCTCTCTCTCACACACACACAGTCTCACACACACAGTCACACACACACACAAACACACACATACAGTCTCACACACACACACAAAGTCTCTCTCTCACACACACACAGTCTCACACACACAGTCTCACACACACAGTCACATACACACACACACACACACATACAGTCTCACACACACAGTCTCACACACACACAGTCTCTCTATCACACACACACAGTCTCACACATACACAGACACACACAGTCACACACATACACACACTCTCTGGGCTCTGTTTGTGATTAGACAGCTGTTAACACTGTGTGTCTGTGGCTCCTTTAATTACAACTTGTGTGTTTTTCTAAGTGTCTCAGCTTGTAAACAGACTCGTGTAAAATCAGACCCTTTTTCTGCTCTTTCCTTATGACGTTCTCTCATGTTCTGCTCTTCCTCATGTTGTTCTCCATCACCTCTGTTCCACTGAAGTCTCTTCACCTCCGTTTTCCCCTGGAGTCCTTCTCTCTCTCTCTCTTTCTTCTCTTCTGTTCTTTTCTTTCTTCTGGTTTCATTGTTAGATTATAATCTCTGTTGTTTCCTGTCCTTGTTCCGTTCTTATCTCTTTCTGCTCTTTACTTTTCTCGTCGTGTTCTCTGTTGCTCTCCTGTTCTCTCCCTATTCTCTCTTTGTTCTCATGTTTTTATTTTCTTGTTCTCACCTTGTTGCCATCTTCTCTCCTTGTTCTCCTTCGTTCATGTTCCTCCCCTTGTTCTCTCTTTCCTTTTTTCTTTTCTATCCCTGTTTTCCCTTCTCTCTCTAGGCCATGTCTTTGTTCTCCTCTGTTTTCTTCCAGGTCTTTTCTTTTCGTGTTCTTTCCTTATCCGCTCTGATCTCTCCCTGTCCTCTGCTGTTCTTTCTTTGTTCTCTCTTCTCTACTTTTTCTTTTCTTGTTCCCTCCTGGTCCCACTTTGTTCTCATCTTATTCCCTCTTTGTTCTCTCGTATTTCTCATCTTTTTCTCTCCAAGTTCCGTTGTTGTTTTGCTCTCTAATTTTCTCTAATGTTCCCCTGTCTCCTCAGGCCAGCTGATTTCCGATGACGTCTCCGAGATTTTTTCCCGCGTCGACAGAGGTTTCATCACGCCGTACGGAAACACTCTCGCCACCAAGTCAGCCGGCGCCCAGTACGATGACAGTTACCTCGGTAACCACACACAGACACACACACACACACACACACCTTTAGTTCATTACTGCCCGTCAACATCTGTCTAAGCACATGAATTAGGCTCCAACCACAGCTGGATTCACAGGAGATGATTAATAATATTAACGAGACAAGAATGCTGACTTATGAGTATCTGCTGAATAATAAAAAGGGTTAATGATAAAAATTATTATAATAATGAACTTAATTTAAGTAACATAGCTAAAGTTTTCGGGGTTTTTTAAGATAAAGAGCAGAGAAAATTATCGTTGCTGGTTCCATTTCATTTCACTGTTTTTTGTTGAGTTTTTTTGGCTCTAAACGACACTGAGGCTTCGTGCAGGTGAAGTGGAAGAAAAAGAAGCTGAAATTACACCTCTGGGCTCATGTGATATGTAATCTAATGCGTCTCTGTTCAGAGGCTGAGAATAAGGAGGCAGAGGCTGACGCCATCATACGAATCACAGACGACCATCATTTACTATTGTGATGCGAATGAAGCCGCCGGCAACACTGAACCCCATGTTGTTATTATAAGGAGTTAAAAAGGAGTCAATCTGAATTTTCAGTACTTGCTCAGTCACCAATTTCTTCGTTGAGCTTACAGCATCAGGCTCTTTAACTAACATTTCCTCACATGAGGCCACATAAATAAATAAATAAAATACACATTTTTAGTCCCAAAGTTTCAGGTGCACCAGCGTAAACCACAGGTTCACCTCATTAATGCTACAGACGCAAAGCAGCCCAGAGCGGCATTTTACCCGGCAGCACTTTATTCAGGTCGGACGAACTGGGCCTCATTTGCTTCTGTGGTATCAGTAAAAACTGTACGAAACCCCTGGTGGTCTCCGATGTTGCTCAGCCAAGCCAGGGGGAGGAGAAGCCCCCTGCGATGTAATGAAAGACACTGGTAAAAAGAGAAATGTTGAGTTTGGAAAAACGCTCAGAGGTTTGGTTCTTATCTGAAGGGAATAGATGATAATTTACTTATCATCCAGCCCAACACAGGGTTAAATGATCATCTCTGGCTTTGTCTTCCTCTGGTCACCAGGATACTCTGTGACGGTTGGAGACTTCAACGAGGACGGGAAAGAAGGTGAGAGATGAACTCGGGTTGGTGACCCCAGCTCTCAACGCCGGGTTGATCGAAGAGGTTCCCAGGGTGCATCACTGCTTCCTGGGGTCCACATGCTTGTTCAGAAGAGGCTGTTATTTTAATTTTTAGTTGCATTCAAGGCTCCATGTGAATCAGATCGATGCTTTAGAGGCAGAGCTGCAACTTTGAGTTAATAATTCACTCAGCTGATCGACAGCGACAGGTTTAATAATCAATTAATTGACACTTTTCAAGCAAACATACCAAAAAATAATGTTTTTCTTCCAGAAGATTTGCTGTCTGTCGTTGTCTGAAATTCATAGCAAACTGGTATTTTGTAGAACAACCGATGAATTGATGGATTGTAGGAATAATAAATAAATTAATCAGTGACGTAAATAATTGTTAGCAGCAGCTCTAGTCGGATGTAAACGTCTGTCTGTCCTCACCTCTGTAGATTACGTGACTGGAGTTCCTCGGGGAGACAAGGCCCTGGGTTATGTAAGTGTTCAAGTACACACACACACACACAGACACACAGACACTCTGTACATCACAGAACAGACTCATACTGACATGAATATGATGTTTGGTAAATGAGAGTCATCCAGCAGTCACATGCTGACATCCCGTCTCCTCTGTTGAGTTTTAATCGTCTGTTCGGCTGCTAAGGAAGCGATCAGATGATTCTAGTGGGGAAAAAAAAGTGAGGGGACGGGAGACCAGGTATCCATGGAAACGAATGACGAGCGGCACCGGACCTGGTTTCATTACTGCCGAAGCACTTCGTGTAATGCTCGCTTGACGTCGGTGTTTATGTTTCAGGTGAACATCTTCAACGGCCTCAACATGGAGTCGATGGTGAACTTCACAGGGACGCAGGTGAGCTGCAGCACAGCAGGAGGTTAAGAGGTAGGGCACAGGTAGTCGCTGCAGACGGCCTTCTGACCCACGTCAGCTCTCGTAGTCATTCTCCTGTCAGGCCACAGCGTGGGTCCGGTCCCACAGGACCGAAAGCTGGACCAGGGGCGGCAGTTCTTATCCCTGATTCACAAAATCCGATTTCTCGTCTGTCGCGGCGTGAACACTCCACGCTTTCTGTTCCACCGGAGGGTTCTATGCATTACGGCCCCGATGACTTCTGTTTCATAGGTTCAGGTTAAAGTGTGATGTGGATGCAGAACATGAACCATCAGCCAGAGACTCACATCAGCAGAGTGGAGCCCTGATCTGCAGCAGCAGTTCGCTAGTTTATTTCCTTTGACCCTATCCCTATTTCCACTGCATACTTCTGGTTTACAGCAGATCTGTGGTCAGTGAATGATTCTCATGCAGGTGCGCCTCATTCTCCTGATCTCAGGAAAGCTCTGAGAGAGTTTCTTCAGATTTGGAACAAACATTATCTTGGACTAGAGCATGAACGGGTTAGAATTTGGTGGTCAAAGGTCAAGTTCCCTTTGACCACCAAAACATTTTCTTGACCAAAGCTCAACGATTCGAACACTATTTGTAATAAATGCTCTTAAAACCTTTTATTAACTTCCTTTATAATCTCCACCACATATATAAAGAGTTGGGTCAGACATGGATGTAAACTGGGACCTGATTGGTTGGTGGAGGCAGAAAACAGTGAGGCAGTGGTTGGCAGATTGAGGTAAAGAAGAACCACAGTAAGAATGTAAATCACCTGCGATATTACAGATTTCTACCTGTTTTCAAAAACACGTTTCCCAAACCCGAACAACGCAGAGT